>JALPQI010002314.1:0-111150 GCA_025490895.1 Thaumatotibia leucotreta
GATTACTCTGTCTGACTACGAGCTGTTGGTTCGTTAATCAGATAAACGATCGACATGAAAGTGGTACTTTATACTCTACATTAAATAATAAGTGTTTTAAGAATATTTACCTCATCCCTCGGCTGCCTCCATGACTTTTACAGAATTTAAGCACAATTCGTTGCAACTGGCACACGTAGCGGCCGACTCCGTTCTGCAAAGGTGCCCGTACGAAGCCCGACTTCAAAAATAGGTTGTTATTGGACATTTTTCAGTGAAAATATTCACGTAAGGTGGTCTCCTGCCTCTTCTGGAAATTTTTGAGGTTATGATTATACCAATCAAACAAACGTCAATTTGACTTTTGGGTTTAGTTTTTTTTTAATATTCTTAGTCCTTGTGGACAGGCGAAAGCACTAAGCCATACTGCCTCTTTTGGGGTTAGGTTACAGTTTCTTTGACAAATTGGATGGAAGACCATTAAGCCGTTTCTAAGCGACAATTTACTGTATAATTTACGGTTTTTTATACAACACTATGTCTGTCACGTGGCGGAGGAATGGCGCAATATTTTCAAACATCGAATAAATGTAATATGAGATTACCGCTTGTTAAACTTTAGCTTACTAATTTAAGTAAGTTTTCATGTGTTAAGTACGATTATACATTACTACTCGTAAATAGAGTGTAAATAATTTATATATCAATGGCAAAAAGCGAGAACGTAGTAACCGCCACCTGGTCGAAAAATTTTTTTTTGCATATTCGGAATCAGCGAATTTTTCTGCGTCGACTGGTCTGGGTCCCATGGCTCTACGACGCTTAGAAAAAACTGGACTACGTTGCAAAACGAATGTATTTTTTTGACGATGCCCCCATCTAATTGCTGTAAACACCCAAATAGTAGCAATTTTCTAAGCGAGTACATTTACGTCAATTTTGTTTTTTCATAAATCAAAGCGTGTGGTGGTAACAGCGTTGCCGAAATTTTGTTCTGTGGCGGTTACAGCATTAATGCATGTAGTGAAAAATTTACGAACCAAGTTTACTGCAATTATCCTAAAATAAATTGTCAATGATTGACGCTTACTACATTTCATTCGAAAATGAATTAGCACCAAGCCACAGTAACGACATTTGAAACACAACGTGATGTGGGTACCGCTTGAAGATACAGCAATAAAAATGTGCGCTCGCGGCGATGTGCCTCGTAAATACGACCTGTGATTTAGACTACTGGCGATCACCGGAGCGAGTGGGTGTACGTAGTCTGTGTACTCTGTGTGTCCGCGAAGTGAAAATTAATTCCATTGGAATGCAATTTTTAGGTTCCTATTTTAATTTCAAGTGATATTCTGCCTAAGAAAAATGATTCCAAGTTTTTATTTAAATAAATAATAACAATTTTATTTTGTACGGCACCATAGTATGATAACGTTTAGTTATTTAAGTTAAATATTAATGGTTCAGTGAGATTACTTCAAAGATTATTTTTTATAATGGATATGATAGTTGTGTTCTTTCAAACAATTGTTTAAGAATTATGTTGAAAATTAAATAAAAAGAAATACGTTCTTGCTGAGCAACAAAGAGCTTGTACTGGTTAAGATTGATATTAAAAATGCCTTCAACTCCGTCGGTCGCGATGCTTTGTTAAGAGAGAAGCAAAAAAACTTACCTGGATTATATTCCTTTCTCTGGCAAGGTTACAGCAGCCCTTCAGATTGAATGTACGCGAAGCACAACATATTGTCTGCAATAGGTTGTCAACAGGGTGATACACTCGGGTGCGCCTTTTTTTAGCCTTGCAATCCACTCTATTAACTCGACACTTGTCAGTAAACTCAACATGTGGTACCTGGACGACGGTAGCCTCGGGGGCGAGGCAGAGTCTGTTCTGAGTGATTTGACCTCCTTAGCTGCTAAGTTTAGTGAAATAGGTCTTGAGCTGAATATGGGAAAATGTGAGCTGTATGTGAGCTCAGTCAATGTAAGCAGGTCCCAAATTATTAGCAATTTTGAGAATGTCTGTCCAGGTATCAAGGTGATGAACGCGGATTCTCTTCATCTACTTAGAGCCCCTGTATTTAAGGAATCAATGCCTGATTTTGTTGATGCCCAAATTCTGCGTTTCTCCCAGCATTCAGACAGTCTGTTCAAGGTCTCCTCGCATATGGTTTTTTTCATTCTCTGGTTCTGTCTCCTCGTGCCAAAGTTGACGTATGCCATGCGATGCAGTCCTTTTTGGAAGTTTCCGCAACTGTGTGAGAAGTTGGACAGTTTGATACACATGACAATGTAAAACATCTTAAATATCAAACTGGATGAGAGGCAGCTAATCCAGGCAACTCTTACTCTCATACGGTTTGGTGGCTTAGGTATACGGTGGGTGTCGAGTATTGATATTGCCGCTTTTTTATCGTCTGTGCACAGTACGCTTACTCTCGTAGGAAGTATCCTCAATCCATCACTACTTGATTTCGAGGTAGCGTATTTGGCGGAGGCGATAGATGATTGGAGTTTGGCCTGTCCGAGCGATGGATTGCCATCAGGGCGGGACGTGCAGAGCGCTTGGGATAAGCCTCTGTGCCGCGGGGCACAGTTGGGTTTGCTTGACTCCACCACCTCCTCAGCTGAAAAAGTCGGAAAAGGAGTCGGGATATTGGCCTCGGAGTCGGGATATTGGGGCTTGGCTACAAGCTTACCTTTCCAGGAGTTGCGCCACATTGCTGGACAATAATTCCCTAAGGTTGGCTGCTGGGCTTCGCTTGGGTGCGGATATAGTTGTCCCCCACCGTTGTTATTGCGGTGGTGAGGTAGACTCCCGGGGTGGCCACGGCCTCTCCTGTCGGAGGAGCGCTGGTCGTATACCTTGCCACGCCAGTCTGAATGACGTGATCCGTCTTGCTTTTGCCAGCGTGGGCGTGCCTGCCGAGCCCCCTGGCCTGGCTCGTCACGATGGCAAGAGCTGACGTATGACGCTCATACCGTGGCAGTTTGGGAGGCCACCTATTTGGGATGCGACGTGCTTGAACACCCTCGCGCCTTCACATGTATTGTGGCCACCACTTCGGTCAGGGTGGGTGGGGCGTCTTTGGCTGCGGAGGTCTTAAAACATCGGGAGTACACCGGCCTTTGTGGTGGCCATGACTTTGCGGCTTTTGCGGTGGAGACTCTGGGGTCGTGGGGTCCTGGCGCCCACAAACTTTTTAAGGAGTCGGGGAAAAGGCTGTCTGAGGCAACGGGTGACCATAGGGCTGGCCAGAGGTTAGGCATTTCCATCCAGCGAGGAAATGTAGCCAGTGTTATGGACACTCTCCCACAGGGAAGCTACTTGGGGGATGTGGTAGCTTAAGTTAGTTATTATAATTTTAGGTATACGAATGATTTGTGTTTTTTTTCCAATACCTGTAAATAGTATTGTTTGTAAATATATTAAAAGTAGTACTTACATTCAAAACATATTTTATTGTTAGTGGGTTTAATAGGCAGTGAGTTTTATATCGATAAAAGTTATTTAAGAGACAATTTAATGCCAAAACTGAGGATAAAATCTAAAGAGTTCTAAAGTTTTCACGGGAATATTGAACCTCATTACCTATAATAATATTATTTAGTTTTAGCAGATAACAATATTATAGTCTGATTAGCTTTAGACTTTAGCATGATACAATGTTGTGATTTTATATCAGAGATTTTATTAGCCTTTTGAAATGTTATAAGCAACACAGGTTTTAAGTTACTTTCATAATGTTTTTATACAGAGTAATTAAGACTAGGGTAGTGTTTGATATATTAAGACTGTAATTGTTGCGTCTGAGCTTTTAATTTATAAGAAACCAGCATTTAAAATTTGTTAACATTTTGAAAATGTATGTTAACAAAAGTTGATTGATATTTAAGTCGTTTTGTTTTCACAGTTTCTTTTTGGCGGTGGACACTTACCACATTTTAGTTAGTCCTATAAAGAACGTAATGACATTTACGTCAAAATTATTTGCATTTTCAGAATAAATATGCATCATTACAGCGTTTCTGCTTTATGGACATTTTACTCATTTCACTGTTTTAGTACATTTACTTCTGGCGTTTACAGCGTTTTCGCGTAACGAAAAAAAGTGTTCAATTGTCGTAACCGCCACCAACTCGTAAACCAGTCTTTTTTGTTAAATATTAAATATGACAGTTGAAAGAAAACCATAAGTTATGAATTAGATCCAAACATCAAGCATTTTTGTTCATAAATGAAAGAGTTATGATTTTTTTTCTTGAAATCGAAAAGTTTTTTGGCTCTGGTGAAAAGTTTGCATTTTGGCGGTTACTACGTTCTCGCTTTTTGCCATCGATATCGAGAATAATTACGCCCGCTAATGCCAACGATGTTCGCCGACAGTTAGGTGGTTGGACAAAAAGGGTTTAAAAGTAAAGGAAAATAAAAATACACTACAAATGTAATAATTATGATTTATTTATCAAAAAATAATATTTACAAAACGAACAAGTAAATACAACTTCACGAGTATTGCAGTAATTCGAGCAACGACGCACACAGAGGCTAAATAATTGAAATAATAAAAATCTTAGCATTCGTCACTGATCGTCATTAACGGCTTAAGGCATCCTTGATAAGGATCGAAAAGATAGTAAACATTCTAGGTACATTTAAAATGTGATTTATTATTAGACTTAGACGAGCGGTGATAACATTTTTTTATGGTTTTATGTGAGTTATGTAATGTTTTTAAAGCACTTCAGAAAATTTTCAGCCTATAGGGTGGGTATTATATGAGAAACAATCTTGATACACAATACCTACATGTAACTATGGGTACTAGGTATATCAAGTTGGTAGATCAGTATAGGTACTTATTTATACAAAAAGTATAGGTACATAATAACATTTTATGTTAAGCCCGAAAACTAGCCCAACGGTCATATAACTTAGTAAGAAAAATTACGAAGTGCTTATTTTTTATTAATTAAGTAGGTATTAATTAATATGTGCGTGTATAAGTAGCAAATCCATTTCGATTTGAGTCCTTTAATTCATTTATAGGTATTTAGATTTTTGTATAGCATTTAACAACGAAGAGTAAAATGATTGCTTCTGTAAAAAAATATGCATTGGAGCAATTAATACTTCTTCCATGTTATACTCATACTTATGACACTTTAGACTAGTCATAGACAATTATATTTTTTTAAGAATAAGTAAAAACCCTTATGAAATAAAAGGGCACGGTAGTGTCACCGCCAAGTGTAAATGGGTGAATCAACTTTTTTCTGTCTGTTATTGCCATGGTTATGGTCGCCTGAGTCACGCTCGTTTCATGCAAAATTATGCTACTTAAATTAGGCAAATATGCAAGTAATGCATGTCCGTATGTGGCCCACTAAGGAAAGGGATTATTAACACCAGAAAAATGTATGTTTGCACAGTTTAAGTAGCATAATTTCGCATAAAACCAGCGTGACTCATGCGACCGTAACCATGGCAATAACAGACAGAAAAAAGTTGATTCACCCAAATACGTACATCGAAATTTGTCTTCACACACTTAAATATTTATTAACTTAATTAACTTATTACTAAACGTATGTACTTGAGCTACCCTTTTCTCTTCGATGTAATCTCTTTTGAATATTTTTTAAAGAGTATTAAGTACTTAATTTAAATATTGCACACCAATACATACATACGCCTCAGTCGATATTTTCGTTAAAATGTTTAAATATTACAACTATTCTTTACATAGAGAAGAGAAGGTAATCCATGATATTTTATGGATACATTTAAATAGACACGATAGTTGAAATTATTGACAAAGAAATACGCAATTAATGTAAAATAAGTTGCTGCCAATTTATCTCCTTAGATAGAGGGCGCTGCCTTATCGTCGCATTTATACACTTTTATGAAAATCAATCAAACATTGTAGTTTAACTTATCGCAGGTACGAGCGACTATGGCACGACAATTTTGTTACTCTGTTAATTGTCATGTTTTGACATTTGTAACAACGCCAAAAATGATATAGTGTAAAACAATTGTCGTGCCGTAGAAAATCATGACCTAGATAACTAAGGCAAGACATCTAAATCAGTAAAATTTGCAGTAAGGTTATTGCTTTTTTCGCCACTTCAAAAAATAAATAGCGTACACCCACGTCAAGCACACATTTGGGTCAAAATTATTTTCGTTATCTTGTTTCATACCACTCTGTCACGTCTTTAGTAGCTGTTTCGACTCAGTATATAAAAAAATCCGGTGCTCTTGTATTTCATTTTAACGCTTGATTTTAATCCATACATCAGAAATTCAAAAGATAACATCATCTCATACAAAAGTCACCACTGCGTCGTTTTTTAGGGACACAAAATAAGACAACGAAAAGAATTTTGACCCATATCTCGTAAACATCTCAATTTTGTAGTGTTAAATGAAGGTGCATTTTATTTTGTATTTTGTTACTTGATATCAAGACGTGGGTGTGTGGGCACGAAATGTTCTGACTCCGGTGAATAGATTAAACGTTTTTCTTTGTCAATAGCAGAAGTGGAAGAACATCAACACATATTGGAGATCGTTATCAAAATGAAAGCCACAATTCGTATTAGAAATAAACACTGACTATTTTGGAAATCACAATAATCTAACATACTTTTATGTTACGTGCACGGTAGTGTGTCAGTCAAGTTCTTAAAAAAGGAACGCACGAGCGGTAAATATTGCACAAACCTCTACCAAGTATACTTTTTCTCCACCACTAAATCAAATCTTACCTAATCAATGACATTTAAATAAAACATAGACGAGTAGGGATAACATTTGAATAAGCAAGGCGTTTATTTAAATTGATTATTGACACTGGTAGTAATTAAGTTTACAAATGCCAAGAAGACCAAAACTCACTACTTATTGTCCGATTTGACCCATTTGTACCAAAAAACTGATTGAAATGTAAGTGGCTAATCTAATGTAGATATAGCACTTAATGATCAGAGATCGGACAAATGTGCGTCATTGTTCGCAGTAATATGGACATGACTCCAAAATTGATTAAATGAATAATTCAACGAATAATTTCTTGAGATTTCGATTGGAGTCACATCAATATTATTGCCATATCTCTGCTAATGATCTTTGCATCCGTCAAAATCCATATTTTTAAAATAATAAACCTCAATATTTACTGGTTTCATTGGCAGTGCTATTTTCAGAAATAGACTAATAAATTAGTTGTCAGTAAATTAGTTGTTTTCTTTCAAGACCGGAGTTTGAAACAAAACACTACGTACTAATTTGCTATGTTTGCTTGTTATATGCTTAGAGTTTACACCTCATAAGGCGGAGAATATCAATTGCTTTTTATGAAGTTAATGCTTTTTACTCCAGCTGGTTATTTATTTTATGTTAAAGATATCTATAATCTATAATATCGGTGCATGCCGCAAAGAACTTGATAACTAAGAAGAAACTTGGGTGAAACAAAATCTGTTTTTTTTTTGTCATCCAGGGTTAGGGATATGAATGTCTTTAAGAATATGCATTATGGAATCCATTGAGAAATGAAGAGCACGAGCTCTTTAATAGTGAGACATTACAATATTTATTAACAAAAGTTCTGATGGTGGGTAATGCTGGTCATTGTCTATTGTTTCTGAACGCATATTAGAGCACTTAACGATATTTGTGTAGATAAATTCCTTTTCCTCTAGAGTTATCAAGTTCTTTACGCCACGCACCTATAATATAAGGGCAATATTTTAACTGAAAATAGCTGTTACTGGGTACTTAGACAAGTTGCCAATCGCTAACGTTTAATCGTCAATCGTAAACGAAAGGCAGCTAACTGTCTTTGTCGCACTAATATTAAAGAGAGACAGAGAGGGAAAACTACGATACGCTACTAAGCGTTAGCGATTCGCAACTTGGCTAAGCATCCAGGTGTTGTTATTGTAACTAAGGGTATCGCTATTACAATCTTTGTAGACCATAACCGTAACATCTAGATCATTTCATAGCCATATTTTAAAGACAAACGGGTCTTAATCGCGTAAACTTACGTTTAATTATATCCTGACTTCAAAATTAGGGGCAAGGAATCTCGTCCGCGTGGAATCCCGTGATTTACAAATGTAAGCGTGGTGAAACATCTATTTTAAAGCCATTGGATGTTGTGAGTGTTGTGTGTAGGCCTAGTGACAACCCTAGCCTAGAAGTGAATAATCAAGATCAAGTGCGGGTAGTTCGAAAAACCCGCGCAGCTCGAAGGTGTTGATGCATTCTCTCGCCAGTCTGCCTGCGACCACGGGTGTAACGTCATGCCCGAAACGTCAGGATATAATTAAACGTAAGTTTACGCGATTAAGACCCGTTTGTCTTTAAAATATGAGTGATAATCGTGAAAGTTTAAATCAATATATTTCATAGCCAATACAAAATCAATCCCTGTTTTTCTCGTTCTTCTCCTCAAGCTGTTTAATGCGCACAGGCACCTGCACGGCGGGCAAGTCCACGCTGCGCGCGCGGCGGCGGCCATTTTGGATGTCGACGGCCGAGCGCCGCAGCTCGGGCGGCAGCGCGGACAGGTCGGGTAGCACGCGTTTGCGGGGGAATTCGGGGGTGCGGAGGGTTCCTCCTGGAAGTGGTGAGATCATCATCATCATCCTATGATAGTCTACTGCTGGACGTAGGCCTCTCCTATTAACTATGCGTATAGACGCATTGGGTGAATATCTGAGCGTTTCAACCGCCTAATTTTGGTGGCATCATTTTTGCCGAAGTTTCTAAATAAGTATCTCAACGTTATACTTCGTCATTTGTATAAGGTACCGTGCCTCCTTCAAATGACAAAGGAGCACATTGTAACGAATAGAAACTTCAGCAAAAATTATGCCACCAAAATTAGGCGATTGAAACGCTCAGATATTCACCCCATTAGGAGGAAAATGCCCATAATCGCCACGCTGGGCAAGCGGATTGGCGATCGCAGTAATGTGCCCACTATGATGACGCTGCTGCCCGTCATCAATCAAATAAAATAATGGTCAGTGACACTTCAATCCCTTAGCCGACTCTTACAACACCCGCAGGAGGAGTTGGGGTGGTGACAAATGTATTCTTACTGCCGTCACCACACGGCTTAGTGGTGAGATAAATAAAGTCACACAGCCCGGTCACACTGCTACCCATATTTATATACAGTGAGTTAACATGACTCAGGCTTTTACGGAAATGGATATTAATATGCATTACTAGCAATCGTTTTCAAGTAGGTATCAACATTTGAAAAATATTTAAATTTGACCATACAATTGAGTTTATTTCCTTTGAACGATCAATGTAACGCACGTACCGCTTAGTTGTCAAACGCCGCGAGTGGCTGCGATCTGCCATTGTCAAGTGCAAATTAACGATTCATTTTGAAGTACATTGCTTCTCAATTAAATTTTCTTAGAAAGTTAATTACTTTTAAAATTAGAATTTTGTATCAATTAATGTTCACCGTTTGGTTAAAATTCGCCATAGCATTCCTCAGTTTCAATAAAAGCCACTATCCTGGTAACACACTGTATGTAATATATAATCGGCCAGTAAACTTCACCTGTGATTGGTACATTGCCTGCATTGTGAAACAGTTCGTCAATTTACAATAACTCGTATGCCTTGAAAACTATTTCCGAGAAAAAAAAAGGTTTCCGGCACACGAGAGGTTAAGTCCCTATAGAACGACTGCAATCCTATGATTTTAAAAGCTTGCTCAACATTGAAATAGGCCCCTGTTCGTATGTACAAATGCCAAAATAACATTCTAAAACATTTTATAATTCTTTTAAAGGTTGTAGCACAGAAGACTCACTTATCTCACGAAAAAATATTAAGTGTTGAAAAATAATGTAATAAGTAATGGAAGCGTAACATAAGAAACAAATTGAGAACCTCCTTTTCTGAAGTCAGTTAAAAATTATATCATCATTTCAGCCATTTATCGCCCACTGCTGAGCATAGGCCTCTCTTCTGGTACGCCACTCATCTCTGTCCTGAGCCAATCTAACCCAGAAGTGTGCCGCAATCTTACGAATGTCGTCGACCCAACGAGCCAACGGCCCAGGGGCTCTTTCATCCGAAAAATTATATATAGATCAAAACTTTACCCTTCCTTCGAGGCGCGTTCGGTTGCGTCTCAGAAGCTTGAGGCGCGGCTCCGGCTAAAAAAGACTCGTCGCTGTGCTCCGTTTCGCAGCCATCTGCTCTCGTACGCGCTCCCAGCTTCGGCGAGCTGAAGGAAATTCCATCATATTACAAGACAATGCATACTCTAATTAGGGCTTGTGCATAAATCACGCGAGGTCCTATAGGATGGGAGGGGGTCCAAGAAAAATTCACGAAAGATCACGTTGATCTTTCGTGAATTTTTCTAACATGAACAATATAACTGAGACAGAGTCCTGTAGGGCAGGTGTGGGTCGCCATGAGGTGGCAAGATCGGATACCAGTTTTTTTTAGTAATTCAAAAATACGATTTGGTCATTACATATATTGAGTACTACATAAAGAGTGTAAAACATTTTAAAATATTGAGCTATTTCGTGGTTTTCCTAACCAGATACGATTCCTGGTGTCAAGTAAGGTTTTTTAAGTTAGCGTTTACTCAATACTTAAAGTAGTCTATCATATTCGCAGTGATGTATTGGAGCGAGCGTGATTGAGAACTTTATGTATCGAGAAAACAGTAGGTACTTCTACTTGCGAACTCAACTAATGGCTAATCGAGAATTGTTACCTACTAGGAAAGCATAGCTCAAATGATGGGACCAACACTAGGAAGAGAGCGAGAGAGATTGTCGTCAGACTCGAGATCTTTGTAGATCACAAATATGCCCTTAACAGTAAATACATAAAACATGAATTTTGAGTTAATACCGTTTTATATCTTGGCGTGTGTTTGATGTACGTGCATCAAACGCACGGGTTAGCACGTTTTAAAGTGAAACTAAAAATAAAAACTTAAAAAAATGGGACCAGTAGACGTACCACGAGTTAGTAAGTAAAGGATACGTTAGGTTTTACTCGATACGTAATGCATTCAATCGCGCTAGCACTGTTATATTGGAGCAAGAGCGATAACCTGCTTTACGTATCGAATAGAACCTAACGTTACTGATACTTACTAAGTCATGGTACGGCTACAGATGAGAATTAAGCCCGATTTAGTCATGCAAGTTATTGCCGCAAGTTTTGAAACAAAGTTAAATATATACAAGAAAAAACGATGCAGCTATTAGCTACACTCTTACCCATTGCGTGTCAAAACTTGCACTTGTAAATTCAGCTTTAGAATGTGAATGGTACCTCTCCTCGACAAGTATCTTGGTGAGTCTGGCGACTTCAGCCCTGAGCTGATGTAGTTCCTTTTCCTTGGCCTTCGCCTCCTGCTCCGCCGCGCGCTCCTTGGCTGACAGTCGCAAGCGCATATCGTCGAAACTGGAAACGTGCGTCAAATTCTTAGACATCAATGTTTTATAAAGTGGAATTTTCCTATTCCCGTGTCTGGCTAATAAGTATCTTGGAAAGTATCGTGCTCGGTAGCTAGCTAGTTATATCACGCATGGTTTACGAAAAATGAAAATAAATCCTGATATTGCTGAGTAAAATATTTTTTCTAAGTTAAAAGTGGATTTTAAATTAAATTGTACTAAATGGTGTTACGATTGTTTTTTAAGTATAGGTACACGTGAGAAATACGAATCTGTATAATTATGTAAAATGTTAACAAATTGATTTACCTACATTGCTAAAAAAACACGTAACGTAAATTACGTATTATACAAAATTTTATTTGAAAAGGATTTGATTGAAAATTTATATGACTCAAAGAGCAACAAGTCCAGAGCTTAAAAAAATCAGAGCATATTCACACCTTATTCTGTTAGAAGTAAGGTGGTTTTTCCTTCTGTAATTCGAATTGACTAGACTTGTTCTTTCCGTGGACCCTTCAAATAGATAGGTAATAAGTACAAAATTTCATCGTGAATGTTTTTAAATTAAACTCTGGATAGTTAAATCTTGATATTTAAATCACACTCGTATAGGTACTTACAGTTTTCGCAAGCAAGCGCATTTCCTCTGAAGGTGTTCAACTTGGTCCTTCGATGCCCGCTCCAGCTGTTTCATCTTCGTAGCATCATCCCCTCTCTTCTCTCGCAGGCCTCTCTCTCTCGATAGTGCCTCTCTACGTTAGTGGGTTCCAGGGAAAAACGGTTAGGAATGTGTTCACGTGTATGTAATGAGTATTTTAAATATCGAACGTTCCGGTGTGTGAACTTGGCGATCTGCACTACCAAGTACAATGTTTTGTTTGAAAATGCTGTCGTGCTGTCATTGATTACGCTTCTTTTTAATTTGAAATGCATTGCCAGTATCTCTGGTGTTTAATAACTAGATAATGGCGAATGTTTTGTTCTAACTTTTTAAATGTGAATGGCAATGGCATGGACCGAATTGTGACAAAATGTATTTGATAAGGAATTATCTATAAAATGAATATAAACTCCAATTGGTCCAGGGGCGTTCTTTTGTTCTTCGTGGCCTTAGAGCACGTCTAGTAAAACATTTAAAATAATATAATAATCATAATATTTTAAAAACATTTATTAAAATTCAAAGAGTATAAAATTGAAAAACACACATGATAAATAGAATGTACAAAAAAATTCATAAATTTTGAGCAACTGATGCATTTACTTATGCTGCATAGCAATTAAAGAAAAAAGCCAATTTGAATATTTACAACATTAGAAAGTTTTTTTACAACATTTTTGACATTGCAAAACATAAATTAAATAAAAAATCGTTCTAATGTTGTAGAAGAACATAAAATGCAGAAATGAGAATATTTAACAGAAGATTAAAGTCAAAGCGATATAATGACAACATTTAATAATAAAATGATAAAAACGCGTACGATATAATGCAATGTAATAAAAATACACATGTAGATATGTAAGTAAACAGAAATGAGTACATAAAATGCGACGCTAATGAAAATATCACAATTTAAAATTTCAGTCCAATTCGGCAGTTTTTACAAGGCATAAAAATTTTGATCCTAATTCCTAGTTCTAAGTTGAATATAGACATGTTTTAGTGTTTGTTTATTATAGGCAAGTCGAAAATATAATATTATTACTTTTTTACTGTCTCATTTATTACAAGTAATTACGAATATCTTTAAAATCCCTGGAGAAGCGAACTGTAAAATCACTTACAAAACTTATATGACGTTCACAGTTTTTATAAAACCGTAATCGTTACTGTAATCTAAGTAATATATTTATATAGTTACTATTGATTTTTCAAATCTGTTTTACCTTAGGTAACAATATAGGTACAAAAATATTGCAAAATCCTGCGTCGCCAATTTAAATCTAAGTTTGACGCACTCCCGCGCTTAAAATCAAACCAACTGCGAGATTTGTCTCTGTTACTCCAACGAAGACGTCATTAGTGTGACAGAGTCGTACATAAGGCGTACCACAAACCACGATAGACGTGTTTCTTCTCCGTCACACTTGCAAATTTACACATAAGTGTGAGTAGTGTGACGTCAGGCAATGTCAATCGTAGTTAATGAGGGTTTTCGATATGTTTTCTGCCACCAGGTGATGCAACGTAGGCGTGAGGTCCAAACAGCTGTCAGATTCATAGGAACTGGCCTACTACCGCGTAAATCGAAATTCGTAAATTTTGATGATTTTTCTCTGTCACTCTAACGAAGGCGTCATTAGAGTGAGAGAGACAAATCCTCGAAATTGACGAATTTCGTTTTTCGTACAGAACATAAAATATCGAAACTCTGTTGTACCTATTTGAAGAGTCCACGGAAAGAAAATGCCTAGTCAATTCAAATTAGTTACAGAAGGAAAAACCACCTTACTTTTAACAGAATGAGGTGTGGATTTGCCCTGATTTTTTAGGCATTGGACATGTTTATGCCGTGGACCCTTCATTTGGAAATTTGTTGATTTTGTAATGGATTAAGATTAGATAACGGTCACCGAACTAAAGATTGAGCTCTAAAACAGCTGCGCTAAGTCATTTGTATTCAAGAAAATTACTAGGAATTTGTTAATTTCATGGGAATTGACTTCGAACTGATTTATTTATTTATTTTAGAGAATAATACTCCTAACAATTATTTTAAGAATAAATAAACCAAAAAATAAATAGAAAATTAAATCTGCGTATTTATTTTGACAGTTCGTTGGACCTTACACCACAGTGCTGCCACCTCCCCAAACTGGCAGAAAAAGTATCACAAACCATAATAGGGATGATGTTGATGACTGTATTTAAAATAAATTATTTAACATTATGCACGACATAATACACGAAGAAATTATTACAAAGATGTAGATTGCAGTAATTTTTGTACAGAACTTCTATTTAATAAATTGAAAAGAACTTAAAAGAGTAGGTCATTAAAATTTGGCAATACTCAAACGTGACGTCACTTTTGAGTATTTCATATAAAATTCCATAGTGGTGATCGTTTTGACAGTTCGAAAAAAGATGCTGACTTGACTTGCCAGTCATCATGCCTATTGAAAGTGATTTAAGTTCTCTTCTCCCTATGGATGTGTAAGTAGAAGACTAGTGCGAGCGAGAGGAGGAACGCGGAGAGAGCGAGACGGAGCGAGCCGGTGACTGCGCAAACGCCGCATCCGGCGAGGGCGGCGCCCAGCGCACTGCAACTGAACCCCAACCACAAGGGCTTGACCAGAAGGCTTATGATGGTGCCGTGTTTACAGGTTGGTAAGGTGTTAGGTTCTAACAATTAAGTATGTAAGTTCGAATGTGACGCGTAGCACGATAAATAGATAAAACGGGACCATCATAAGCCACCAGTATCGTTTCCCAATTAGGGAACTTAACACCTTAGATAAGGACTTCTGCTTGTATTACAAGTTACAAGTGTTCGAGAAACGGGCCCAAGGACTTCCGCTTGTATTACAAGTTACAAGCTTTCGAGAAATAGGCCCCTGCAGTGGTCGGAATAGGTATTAGGTAGTGCCTATTTACCTAAACTTCACGGACGGACGTAGCTAAAGGTGCATTCAGACCAAACGAGCATTCGCTATTCTATCCCCCACTCTACGAAATCAACGAATCACGTTTTGTGTAACGATCGAATTTCGCAGAGTAGGGGGTTATAATAGCGAATGCTCGTTTGGTCTGAATACACCTTAAGAGTGCATTCTTAAAACCACCAAAAATGTTTTTTTTTGTACACAGGATTTCCTATAGGTACTTATTCCAAGTGTATTTTATTCCCTTGTGAATGGTATTGAAATCCTGTTTACAAAAAAAATGTTGGTGGTTTTAAGTTTTTAAAGCGTTTAGTTACGTCCGTCAGAGAAACAGCCCACGGTGGCGCACATTGTTAATGATTGTCATACTTCTATCTGAATCACTATATTATATAGTTTAAATCTTATATAGGTAAATCTACCGTTACAATAAAGTTATATTACTAAAATACTGCCTTTTGGACTGATATATAATGGAAATGATTGAATGATATTTATAAAGCATGGGTGAAACGATTTATGAATAATTTGTGAAAATGTACCTATTTTAGGTATGTCCTGGTAAAATATTTTGTCACTATAAAGGCGAAAATGGGTGAATATCTGAGCGTTTCAACCGCCTAATTTTGGTGGCATCTTTTTTGCCGTAGTTTCTAAACATCTCAATGTTATACTTCGTCATTTGTATAAGGTATTTGCATTTGGGTAATACCGTACCTCCTTCAAATGACAAAGTAGCACATTTTGGTGGCAAAAATGATGCCATCAAAATTAGGCGGTTGAAACTTGAAACGCTCAGATATTCGCCCAAATAATATCTAATATTCGCGGACTAGGTACTATCCACTAGCAATGCACTGACGAAAAGTTTACGAAATTGAGAAGATTCTCGTCAAAAGTTCTTGGTAGGTATTGTTCTTCACAGATTTATTGCTAATACCATGTTTTACGCGACTATGACTTGATAAAGTCACTTATAGTTACTGATTGTCAACAGTTCATTCTTAGAAATCGGCAACTATAACTCAAGCGTCAAATGTCGCGAGACTCGCTAGCATCAATTGTTGGGAGTGTTGGGAGCACAGCGTAATAAATAATTCTTACGCTGAAAGAGAATGTTCTAAATGGCAACTTGAATGTCAACAGTAATTTTAGGCAATTTTGAGAATGTTCTGAAACTGGTATACCTACATTGCTAAGTAGGTACGAAAGTGGTCAGTGTATAGTACATTGCTGCGCTAGTTATAGTGTAGGTATGTGTGTAAATATATGAAAATGAAGTTAGTCAATAATGAAAACGCATGCTTTGGTAGCCGAATTTGTCCAAAAGTCAATATTTTATGTGATTAGTTCTAACAAACATTTACGGGGGAACAAATTTAGCTACCAATTATGTATTCTTATGTACTATGCAACGATACTCGAAGGTTGTTAAACTTGGCAAAAAATATTACAAAAAATAGACAAAACAAATTTACACGCATAGCAAGGAATGTTCAATTTTTAACTAATACTTTTGAGTATCGTTGCAAAGTAATTGTAAATTGATAAGCTGTTCTGGAATGAGGAAATAAACCGTTTAGAAGTTAAAAACAATGAAAACTAGTAGAAAACTGAAAAGTTAGTCGCAACACAGAATGTTATGGTTCACTTATACACTCATTTATATACATTTATACACTGATTTATATACATGCCAACCATTTTCGGCTATTTAGATGAATGAGTAATTTTAATCATCTAAATATCTACTTTCATGTCGTGACGGAACGTTTGATTTTGAAATTGGTTTATTCATGACTCGGAGAAGTTGTAAGACCAAAATGCTACCTACCATCGTGGATGCAAAAAAATGCTAAATAGTGCATAATATCAGATAAAATTCTACAGGAATTTATTTAGGCGCTATACTCGTATGGGTGACCGAACTACGACGCGAAGCGAGCGAGCGCGAGTGTGGTGACGCGGTGTGTGATTACGCAGTGCGCTCGCGTAAGTAACACACTCACGTTCGCGCGGTAATCGCTCACGAGTGGGGAGCGGCTTTAAGACTCAATGAGATCTCCTTTCGTCCAATCATGTCCCAGTAGATTGTGAAAAAAATAGGGTAGTTACAAAAAGCCATATAAAACATACAATATCTAAATATGTTGCTTTGGGGGCAGTGTTAACACCATTAGGTGGTGTTTTGAAGTTTGTTAGACCGATTATAAAAAAAATGGGCGGTGAATAGTCACATTTCATCCGGCTATCTAAACTGAGGGCTTTAGGAAAACCCCTAAAACAGCGATTATTTTTTAACCTAAACCATCTTCAAAGTCAAATATTCCGAACAAGGTAAAAATGGTTGTAAAGGTGGTAATATACATACTTGAGTTCTTGCTCAGTGACTTCAAGAGTGCGTCCACACTGCGCCGCTTTGTCCGCCAGAGTGTCGAAATCCACATTTTTCGATTGAATTTGAGATTTCAATTCTAGAAATGATGCAAGATGATAAATGGGATGAAAAAACACAAGTTTGATCGTTTCACCATTCTACAGATCCTTACTTATATTCGTTCGTAAGCATTTAGTAGTAAAGTAATAGCACTTCCTTTTATTTTATCCATTTTCATAATTTTGAATTTGTAGGTAAATTTAAGGGTTAAGAAACCAGGGGCCCCGCTATAAAACGTGCTACGGGCCCGGGCTCTAAAATGAGGATGATATAAGTACCCTAAAGACTACCCCCTCATTCATAAACGTTTGTTAACTTAACAAGCCGCTAATAATTGTTTGTCCCTTTTGCTCGGACACATTGTTGAGACCGAAAGGGACAAACAATTATTAGCGTGTTAAGTTAACAAGCGTTTATGAATAAGCGGGTAAGTCTTTTCATCCTCTCACAGGCAATCTTTTCTTTCGTCTTAGGGCTCATGCATAAATCATGCGAGGTTTTTTTCGGATATTTTTGCCCCCCCCCCTCCCCCTTTGTGATGTTTGGTGACTTTCTTGGCTCACCCCCCCCCCTTGAAGTCTCACGTGTATTTTTCTCATTCAACTAAATTTAACGCTCGCAATCGCGAGTACGTATTTAAGTTTCATAGTTTTTCATCCCGCTCCATATTTTTCTTAGTTTGTTCATGTTAGAAAAATACACGTGAGGTCTCCTTGTACCCCCCTTCCCTAGCGTAATCTTGCATGATTTTTTCTTGCACCCCCTCCACCCTATAGGACCTCGCGTGATTTATGCACAAGCCCTTACCTGCGATTTCCTCGAGTAACTCCTTCTCTCTCTTCACGCGGTCCTCCTCGCCCTCCTGGCGGCACTCCGCCTTCATGCGTTCGAGACAGCTCTCCTTGTCTGTCATGAATTGTTCCCATTGCTCGTCTGAAATTAAGAAATATCGCTTATAAGTACTTAGTAATACACCACTACCACGATCTACTAATGAAATTCGGTTTAAGACCTCAACCTGCGACCAAATATAACATGGACGTCTAACCCCAGCTCAAAAACAGTTGTTCAATTGTGCCAAGACGGGTAGGACATAGCGTTTTTCTAAGCACCGCGCATATTTTGGCGCAACATCTTTGACAAATGTTTAATATGGCCAATCAAAACTTTGATGGACCAATTTCAACTATTTTAAATGGCGGTTTAAGTTTTCATAGGTTGACATTGAAATTCATTGCTGTGATGCATTGAAGAAGGGGTAACACTTTTCAATTAAAATTCAGGACCGTTTTTGAAAGGCAATTTAGTATGGCGTGCGGCTTCCATGTTTTATTTGTTCGTAGACCTCATGAATCGCAATGTGTCAGTTCCATAGAATAACTGTCAAAAACTGACAACCCGAACCTAAAGTGAATCGCATTTGCGGTTTAGTTTCTAGGTCCATTCCATACGCATTAAGTAATAGGAGAGTCTTATATCCAGCAGTGAAATAGGCTGATGATGTGATGATGTTAAAGTGTTCTTTAGTATTTCCCAAAATATTATGTATATTTTGCAGGAAAATGGACTTTTGTAACAATAATAGTCAAAACATGTGACCGGCATTCTGCAATTGTATACAAACATAACCTAAAATAGTACATTACGATAAAAGAGGGAAAAAGTTAAAAAATGAAATGGGAAGAAGACGAAAGTTATATTAACATACCCATCTCGCGTCGATGCTGATCCCTCATCTTGTTCAGCAGATCGTTCTTCTCGGCTATAAGGCTGCTTCTAGTGACTTCTAGAAGTTTCTTAGCTTCACCGGCCGCTGTAGAGGCCTCGGTTTCCACAAGGCGGAGTTTTTCAGTCCATTCTGCTATCAGGGATTCTGTAGACGGAAGCCATTTTATTTATTACAATATTTGCAATGCAATAGAGATGATGACTGTAGTCGAAATAAATTATTTCACATTATGCTTAACTCAACAGTATAATACGAGAAGGAATTATTACTGAAATGTACATAGATTCTAGTAATTTTTGTACAGAACTTCTATTGAATAAATTGGAAAGAGCTTAAAAGAGTAGGTCGTTTGGCAGTATACAAACATGACGTAATTTTTACGTATTTCATATAAAACTTCACAGTGGCAATGTTTAAGTAGCATAATTTTGCATAAAATCAGCTTCACTCACGAGGCCATAACCATGGCAATAGGGTCAAAATTATTTTCGTTGTCTTGTTTCATACCACTCTGTCACGCTGCTAGTTGTTGTTTCGACTCAGTATATAGTGCACTTGTATTTCTTTTTCACGCTAGATTTTAATCCATAAATCAGAAATTGAAAACAAAACATTCCACTGCGTCACGTTTTTTAGGGACACAAAATAAGACAACCAAAAGAATTTTGACCCAATAACAGTCAAAGTTGTTTCACCCAATATATAAATTGGGATAAAAATAGTAGTTCCCTCGAAAGGACTTACATGTCTCGTATTCCGACTGTTTGGTTACCTTTCTCCTAGTCAGAATGATCTAGAGTAAAGTCAGCGCGGTCCAGCAGATGTCGCAGCTGCATGATGTCCCAGTCGGCTTTGCTATTGGCTGAGGCGATGTCTCGTATTTCGACTGCTTGGTTACCTTTCTCCTGATCAAATTTCTCCTGCAGCCGCTCCACAGTCTTGGCGTGAGTCATGTCAGCGCGGTCCAGCAGATGTCGCAGCTGCATGATGTCCCAGTCCGCCTTGCTGTTGGCTGAGGCGATGGCTGTCTCGTATTCCGTCTGTTTGGTCGCCATTTCTTCTTTCAGGGCTTCGAACTGGAAGATAAAATTCGGTTAATGTGTAAGTAGAAATACGAAGTATGGCTATTATCAGCTTTCGGTAATACGGGCTCAATGTATGTTCGCATGATATTCTTAGCTAGTTCGTGAGTCATATTATCTAAGCAGAGTATGTAAGCTGCGAACGAATAGTGTGCGACAATAGTACTTAGTCTACTCTTTCGGCTGGCCTACTCAATATTAATCAAAGAGCATGGCATCTGGTTCTGTGGGCCTCGGCTATCGTTAAGTATGCGAACATTTGAGTGAGCCTGCTTATAGCTCTCACCTTAGAGCTAACTTCTCACAGCTTGTAATCAGCGGACGATCTGGGCATGCGATCGCACGAGTGAGTTTACTTATGGCTCTCACCTTGGTAGTGACAGTGAACGTTACGATTATATACACGCCATGAGTGTATTGTACACAGGTAGCTTACCTTAGTAGTGACTTCTCGCGGCTTGCGATCAGCATTTCGGCCATCCTTCTCAGCTTCAGCGCAGCGCGGGTTCGCTCGGCGTGCGATCGTTCTAGTGAGTACTTATAGCTCTAACCTTAGTAGTGACTTCTCGCAGCTTGCGATCAGCATTGCGGCCATCCTTCTCAGCTTCAGCGCGGAGCTGTGCGAGCGCAGCGCGGGTTCGCTCGGCGTGCGATCGTTCTAGTGAGTCTACTTATAGCTCTCACCTTAGTAGTGACTTCTCGCAGCTTGCGATCAGCATTGCGGCCATCCTTCTCAGCTTCAGCACGGAGCTGTGCTAGCGCAGCGCGGGTTCGCTCGGCGTGCGATCGTTCTAGTGAGTCTACTTATAGCTCTCACCTTAGTAGTGACTTCCCGCAGCTTGCGATCAGCATTGCGGCCATCCTTCTCAGATTCAGCGCGGAGCTGTGCAAGCGCAGCGCGGGTTCGCTCGGCGTGCGATCGTTCTAGTGAGTCTACTTATAGCTCTCACCTTAGTAGTGACTTCTCGCAGCTTGCGATCAGCATTGCGGCCATCCTTCTCAGCTTCAGCGCGGAGCTGGGCGAGCGCAGCGTGGGTTCACTCGGCGTGCGATCGTTCTAGTGAGTCTAATTAGTCTACTTATAGCTCTCACCTTAGTAGTGACTTCCCGCAGCTTGCGATCAGCATTGCGGCCATCCTTCTCAGATTCAGCGCGGAGCTGTGCGAGCGCAGCGCGGGTTCGCTCGGCGTGCGATCGTTCTAGTGAGTCTACTTATAGCTCTCACCTTAGTAGTGACTTCTCGCAGCTTGCGATCAGCATTGCGGCCATCCTTCTCAGCTTCAGCGCGGAGCTATGCGAGCGCGGCGCGGGTTCGCTCGGCGTGCGATCGTTCTAGTGACTCTACTTATAGCTCTCACCTTAGTAGTGACTTCTCGTAACTTGCGATCAGCATTGCGGCCATCCTTCTCAGCTTCAGCGCGGAGCTGAGCGAGCGCGGCGCGGGTTCGCTCGGCGTGCGATCGTTCTAGTGAGTCTACTTATAGCTCTCACCTTAGTAGTGACTTCTCGCAGCTTGCGATCAGCATTGCGGCCATCCTTCTCAGCTTCAGCGCGGAGCTGAGCGAGCGCGGCGCGGGTTCGCTCGGCGTGCGATCGCTCGAGCGCCGCTCGTGAGGTCGCTGCGGTGTTCGCGTGCTCGGTGCGAAGATTTTCTAGCGCTTTGGAGTGCTGTTGCTCTAAACGCTGGATTGCCTGTGAGAATTAAATTAGTGTGAGCAGGGGTCCACGATATACTCATCTGACTCAGTTTAGAACCTAAACTGAATCGCATTTGAGAGATCATGGTAGCCCCCAAGTTCAGTTAATTAATACTTTTAATATCGATTTTTTCTAGGAATATAAAATAAGGACCATCGATTTTTAGTAGTTGCATCTCGTCGACGAGAAGTTTCAACAATTTCCATGGGAACATTCTCATGGGATGTTCTAGGTATGTTCGTTGAACATTTATTGCTACTTAGGGCCTATTTTTAAGGCACTTGATGAGTTTAATACAGTCACAAGTGTGTACTTAAGTCAGACATCAAATGTCTTGATCGTCGTCTGTTGAGAACATTGCGTAATAATACTATAATCTGTAATCTACACCATGCATTGGCACTCGGAAATTCGTAAGTGCGGTGTACCATAGTAGTTACGTACCCTGAAATTTGAGGGCAAAAAAAGAAACGCCGCTATTATCTGACTATGCCTCTGTTCCTTCTCGCTCACGGCTGAGGATTAAAGGGGAGAAGGAACTCAGTCCAGTAGTTCCTTCTACCGGTGCACCTCCAGCTTGAGAGCTTTTTCTCTCGTCTCCACTTGCATACTTGCATGGGAACTGCCCTATAATTCATTCAAAATGTACATCAAAAATGGTCTTCTCAAAAAGGGTTATTATAAAGTTGACGATTACTTGAAAGACGAGGAACCATGGCCGTGTCTTCAGTCTCAAGAGCTGTCTTAGATTTACATGACATTGACTTGAATACATATTAGTTATGTATTTTGTAGACTTAGTTTATAAGACTGTTAGCTTAACAGCCTCTTTATTATTATTATTTTTTTTTTGACGTTTGGAGAGCCTTTACACCTCCAAAATTATTAATTTTATTTATTATTCTTAGCATCTAATTTCTTTGACCGTGGAGACCTTTTACATCTCCACACTTAATATTTATTTCACCATGGAGCCCATTTATCTCCTTATATAGCAAAATTTTGACTTATTGGATACATAATAATTATGTATTCTGTAGCACTAGTTTACAAGACTTTTAGTTTAACTGTCTTCTGACATGAAACATTTGTTTCATATACCTTTTTATTTACTGTTTATTGACATTTGGAGATTCTTTACACCTCCAAATCATTATTATTATTATTTATTAACTGACATTGGGGACACTTTACATCTCCAAAATTATGTATTATTGACATTAGAGAATATACATCTCTAGTTTAATTTAATATTAGAGTTTATTTTACTGTGATGTCATATTTAAATAGGTATTGGCTGTTGTCTTTTAAATAATAAGAATAGTTGCTTTGTGATTGTCACTAAATTGTTAATTTTCTATTTTATTATTATTGTTAAAATCATGACGATTAGAGACCTTTTACATCTCTAAATCTTAATATCTCTTTATTCTGACAACTAGAGGACCTTTACATCTCTAGTAGTATTAGATATAGATACTTAATAATGTTGCGAACTTGTACAATAATAATTATTTTTGTTTAATATTATGATCCTTTATTTATTTCTGTCTTTATAAAAATGTCTATAATAATCTTTTTTTTTTATGTAATACATTCTTTAATGCATGTTATTTTAATAAGATGTATTATTATACTGTTTTGAAAAAATAAGTCCACCTAAGTTTCTTACTGGTTCTTCTCAGGAACGGCGTAGGGTTTGAACCAGTAGTAGATTTTTTTCTCTCATGTCAGACGATTCGAAAGTGCTTATTAATAAGCTTACTTGAATAAAGAATAGTTTGACTTTGACTTTGACTTTGACTTTCTGCAGCAGCAGCGTGAGGACTTCGATGGATGGATGGATATATAAGTTTCATAGCCGAAATATGGAATCAAGCCATGTGACTCTAAGTCAAGGCGTGACGCCAGAATTTGATGACTAAAAAAACTGGCCAAGTGCGAATCGGCCTCGCGCGCGAAGGGTTCCGTACCATTATCAATTTATTATTGAAAAAATACAAATTTCGTTACTGTAGCATTTATAGTTTCCGAGTAAATCGGCTGTGACAGACGGACAGACGGACATGACGAATCGATAAGGGTTCCGTTTTTGCCATTTTGGCTACGGAACCCTAAAAAGAAGCACCGCTATTACCTGACTATGACTCATCTCCAACTTCTGCAGTAGCGTGAGAGGTATTTCCTAGATGAAAGTTTCATAGCTGAAATATGGAATCAAGCCTTGTGACTCTTGACGCTAAAATGTGATGGCTAAGAAAACATACGCCTCTATTACCTGACTATGCCTCTGTTCCTTCTCCTCTTTAATCCTCAGCTCGCGATCCAGCAGTTCCTTCAACCAGTGGACTTCCAGCTTGAGATCATCTTCTCTCGTCTCCACATTCTTCAGCGGCGTAAGAGCCTAGATGGATCTTTGCTGGCTAGACGGATACTTCATAGCCGAAATATGGAATTAAGCCATGTGACTCTAAGTCAAAGCGTGACGGCTACGAAAAGAAACGTCGCTGTTACCTGACTATGCCTTTGTTCCTTCTCTTCTTTAAACCTCAGCTCACGATCCAGCAGTTCCTTCAACCGGTGGACCTCCAACTTGAGAGCTTCTTCTCTCGTCTCCACCTTCTGCAGCTGCATCGTGAGGGCCTCGACGGATCGTTGCTGTTCGGAGACCAGCCCACGGAGTTGGGTCAGCTCGGCCATGTGTGCGGGGGAGGGGGGAGCGGTTTTGAGTTGTTCCACTGTTGCTGCCAGCTGGGGAATAAAACGAAATATGAGATAATGCTAGTAAGTTGCTTATCCCTTAATAGGGCATGAGTGACACCTACACTTCAATGGCTTTCACTCTTTGACCAAAATCAGTGACAGAATAAGTTTCAAAATAAGGACGGAAATATACTAACTACAACCCTCATCATCATCATCATCTCAGCCGAAAGACGACCACTGCTAAACATAGGCCTCCCCCATAGATTGCCACCTGCACCACCCGCATCGGTACTACCAACCCTATTAAGGGTGTTTCATTTCATTTGGTAGATAGATTTTATAGGCCTCTTTAACAACTCATAAAGTCATGGAATGAAATCAAGGCTGAAATCAAAAAATTAAAAGCGAATGTAAGTTTAAACAGTAATTTCGTAAATTATATTTTCTTAAATTAGTATGTACCTACAGTAAACAATCTTTAATTCTCAATTGCTTCGAAATAAATAGACAATAAATTGCCTCCAGCACTGCCCGCAATTGGCCTCTGATGATATAGCCTCGGATATTTCCCCTTTCTTTTGTTTTTGCTCTTCCCTGGCTCTCTTCTCCAACTCACTCGCAGTCCGCTAGCATGAGTTCCGCTCTCGCTGCCGCCTGTGAGCTACGTTGACTTTTGATTCTAGAGTGTGGGATATGTACCTGTTTCTTTTGTTTCTCCTCCTACCTGGCTCTCTTCTCCAACTCCCTCGCAGTCTGCTGGCATGAGTTCCGCTCTCGCTGCCGCCTGTGAGCTACGTTGACTTCTGATTCTAGAGGGTGGGATATGTACCTGTTTCTTTTGTTTCTCCTCCTACCTGGCTCTCTTCTCCAACTCCCTCGCAGTCTGCCGGCAAGAGTTCCGCTCTCGCTGCCACCTGTGAGCTACGTTGACTTCTGATTCTAGAGTGTGGGATATGTACCTGTATCTTTTGTTTCTCCTCTTACCTGGATCTCTTCTCCAACTCACTCGCAGTCCGCTAGCATGAGTTCCGCTCTCGCTGCCGTCTGTGAGCACACCAAGTTTCTACTGCCTATACCACTTCTCTACGTTGACTTCTGATCCTATACCCTGGGATATTTACCTGATTCTTTTGTTTCTCCTCCTCCCTGGCTCTTTTCTCTAACTCCCTCATCTTCCATTCGCAGTCCGCTAACATGAGTTCCGCTCTCGCTGCCGCCTGTGAGCTACGTTGACTTCTGATTCTAGGGTGTGGGATATGTACCTGTTTCTTTTGTTTCTCCTCCTACCTAGCTCTCTTCTCCAACTCCCTCGCAGTCTACTGGCATGAGTTCCGCTCGCACTGACGCCTGTGAGCACACCACTTCTACTGCTTATGCCACTTCTCTACGTTGACTTCTGATCCTAGAGTGTGGGATATGTACCTGTTTCTTTTGTTTCTCCTCCTCCCTGGCTCTCTTCTCTAACTCCCTCATCTTCCACTCGCAGTTCGCTAGCATGAGTTCCGCTCTCGCTGCCGCCTGTGAGCACACCGCTTCTCCTGCTGCCTATACCACTTCCCTACGTTGACTTCTGATCCTAGAGTGTGGGATATTTACCTGTTTCTTTTGTTTCTCCTCCTCCCTGGCTCTCTTCTCTAACTCCCTCATCTTCCACTCGCAGTCCGCTAGCATGAGTTCCGCTCTCGCTGCCGCCTGTGAGCGCGCCGCTTCGTGTGCCGCCCGCCATTTTGCTGTACTGGCTTCCGCTGATGCTATAGCCTGGAAAAAGGTTGTTTATTATTTGACCTGGTCTGAAGATTAAAGCGCTTACATACAAGTCTTCATATCATTGTACTACAGCGGGTGATTCACACCAATGCTTAAAAGGAGACTTACTGGAGGGAGGAAGCGAATGTAACTAATGTCTTAGCATCACAATTTAATCTCATTTTATTACCTATACCATATTGAATATTTCTAGTATGTACGAACGATCACTGAGCTGTGCTGCAGACCGACAGATGAATACGGCGAAACTATAAGGATTCAGTTTACTACGGAACCTGAAAACTTATTATAAGTGAAAGGTTGGCGAGACTAAGTATATGGTACAAATTCGTAATGTACTGAGAAGTTTCATAAGTTGCGAAACTTCTATAGAGAATGTAATCGGTAATTTAAATTTTACAAGCAATCTAATCATGTCAGAATCGTTGTATATACAAGCCTTTTAAGATATATTTTATGCCTTGTTAATTCAATTGTGAAATACAATATTCTTCATAATTCATAACACTTTAAGTTCTCGTGGAAACATTCTCAATGAGAACTTACTCTCTAAATTCTCTTGAAATTTTTTGGAAATTTCCGAGTATAAATAAATAAAATAAATAAATAAATAAATATCTTGGGACATCTTACACAAATCGACCTAGTCCCACGGTAAGCTCAATTAAGGCTTGTGATGTGGGTACCAGGCAACGATATATAAAGATATATACATATAGATACTTAAATACATACAAGTAGATAGCCATGACCAAGGAACAAATATTTGTGATAAATATATACACAAATATTGCCCTCGCCAGGATTCGAATCCGGAACCTCCAGCTTCGTAGGCAGGGTCACTACCAACTTGGCTACAGAGGCTGACAATATTCCTGAGAATATACTATATATGAGTAATTCTGAGAAAATGTTCTACAACATGTACATTGCTAGCTAAACCTATTGCAGTTGCGTTAGTTAGTGTGATTGAACTGATTGGTTACCTCTTGTGCCTTCTGTTCGCTCAGCACTTTCTCCTGCTCTAGTCTGTCGCGGTCTCGTTCTAGCGCGAGTACGCGCGACTCGAGCTCTGCTCGTCGTGTGAGGGCGTCTTCCAATTCTGCCCGAAGCTGTCGTAGGGACTCATCTGAAAGATACGGTAAAGATAATTAGATACACATGTGACACATGATCAGCCTATCTCAGTCCACTTTGGAGGCCTCTCCTATTATCTATGCGTATATTAGGAGGTAAATTCCCACAATCGCCACGTTTTGCCGATCGCAGTAATGTAGGATGGCGCTGATGCCCATGATCAATCTTCAACCAAAGAATTGTCAGTGACACTTCAATTCCTTAGTCGACTCTTATGACACCTAGGTGAAAAGTTGGGGAGGTGACAGTGGTGAAAGACAAATGGGTCCGAAGACCGTTATCTTTAAAATGTGAATGATAATCGTGAAAGTTTAAATCAACACACGAGGTTTTCTCGCAACTACCCATCTCTATTCAAGATATTCGATATTAAAAATAATATCTTTAAAATATGTCGATATTAAAGACATTGAGTTTAAGGAGACAGTTTGCCACCTCATGTGTGGTGTATATACAAGGGTTGAATATTTCTGAAGATATTTTTTAAACAATTTCCTCCCATAAACGCTCTGCTCCTCTGAAGATTCACCATTCCGTCTGATCAGCCAGGTCTAAGAAACAACTTCATGGGAGCAGTTCGGTTGTTTTACCAGCTCCAACTTGTACACTAACGTTAGCAAATTCTAACCCTAACCTACGTTCCTATCATATCCTATCATTCCTTGAACATCTATCTTCCCGCCCTCCTTACCGCCCACCCATAATGTTGAACGGAAGGCGTACACCAATAGCGCCGACCCTTCAACAAACCTATCCTTATCCCTAGGGTGGATGGTTTTAGTCCGTAGGCGAGTGGGGATGGCATTCCATCTTCGGGCGGTCTGCCATTCTCAGTCGAGTCGGGCATGCCACCAGGGCCGGCCTGGTGGTATCCAATGAGGATTTCCTCCCCCTCGCTAAAAAAAAAACCCTGATAGAAGTAAACTCACCATTCCGCCTCTGTAGCTGATCAGCCAAGTCTGCGGAACAGCTCCTCGCTGCTCCCAACTCCTCTTCTAATGAGCGGCTGCGTTGTCTCACCAGCTCCGATTCCTTGTATGCTGATGCTAGCGAGCATTTTAACTCTGAAAGAAGATAAGCCACGATGTTAGATGATTGGTACTGATTTGATAACTAAAAATATCACACACATACATAGCCTCTTTCAGGGTGCTACTATGATCTCTTAGATGTCATTCAGTGAACCTAACCTTGTCAGTTTTTGTCTATAGGGTGGGATTCAGATTAGGGCCTAAACTGAATCGCATTAGTAATAGAGCACTGGCCACTGCTGGTCGTCTTATACGGCAAAAAAGGCTTATTAATTCCTGAAGCGTGTGGCAAAAAACTAAATATTTAATGGTTGAAGATGAGTGGTTCATATAATTATATCAAATGTTTCATTCCTTACACTTTCGCACCATAGAAAAAAAATCGACAGTTTGATATATTTTGGTCTTTGCTTTGTAAGCTGTAAGTTATAGGTACGGAATAGGCTGCGACGCGACCTACCCACCTCATTTTGATTTGATGGTATTTTTTGACAGGTACGTTACTAATATTTTAACTAGCAGATTAAATATTTTCATATAAAATAGTTGAAAAAAAAAATTGAATAAAAATGTGTTGTGTAATATGTTACCTATGTGTTTTATAACCAACGAGAAATTCATTTAACCACTTCCACAAAACAACCGAATCAACTGAGATCACACTACTGAATCCGTGAAGTGGCAACACTAAAAATAAAACAATTACCTGTTGCAACACTAAATAACGTGAGGTTAATCCCGGATTGGCGACGCATCGTTGAGGAGCGTTTGAAAGTGCGAGTTACTAAGCTATAGAATAATTATAGTTCAAGTTGACCTACTAAGCTACGATTACGTTAATAGAGAGAGGAATTATTGAAACCCTTCGAATCAAATAAACCGTTATACAGAAAGTAGAAAGTATCAAGACTAGAAAAAATCGTGGGTTTAAGCCTCAACACCATTATATAGTACGAAAAAATGTGTACAAGAAAAAAATACAAAAAGATAGTGCTATAGGGTGGTCGCTTTTGAGACCGGTGCCCTATAAAGGGTTAAATGCTTGGGCTAAGCTTGCTTGAACTATGCTGTTAAGAGTCTCCGAAAATTAACTCATTTACTGATAGCTACGTTTATAGTGCTACATTATAGCTAAGTCCTTGGGTTTTCAGGTATAATATAGCATACGATGGGCCTCATAAGAAGGCTCAAAGTCACCCAAAGGGCAATGGAGAGGGCCATGCTAGGAGTCTGTCTGCGTGATCGGATTAAAAATGAGACCATCCGCAGCAGAACTAAAGTAACCGAAATAGCTCTCCGAATCGCTAAACTGAAGTGGCAGTGGGCGGAGCACATTGCGCGTAGAACCAATGGCCGTCGGGGCGGGAAGGTTCTCGAGTGGCGGCCACGTACCGGAAGGCGTAGCGTGGGTAGACGGACGTACAAGGTGAACTGGTGACCTGGTGAAGGTCGCAGGAGTCCGCTGGATGTGGGTGGCGCAAGACCGGTAATTGTGGCAATCTTCGGGGGAGGCCTATGTTCAGCAGTGGACGTCTTTTGGCTGATATGTTGATGATGATGATAGTATACGAAAATTCTTAGTAAAATGGATAACAGGAAGTGACAAATTTTTTCGTCGTAATCGGTCCCAGTGCCTGGATAATTTAGCCATTTTATTTATTCTTTTACGAGTAGCTCACACTATTTTGTATGTATTTTTCATTAAGTTTAACTCGCCCTTCTTTCGGACCGGATAAATATATTTACTCGTAAAACTATTTATTTTCCAATTTTTTCGTAATCAAAATAGGAAACTGATCATCCCTTAAATAGGGCCCTTAATTGGCGCTATTGGTATAACTTGTATAATTCTAGGAATAACATCCTTCCTTTTAGCCTTTAATGTTTAAATAACAGCTCTGCCAACAATTTAATAACAAACCAAGGTGGTAGGACTAAGACATCGTAACTAATTTATTGTTATGCCGCATCCCGAAGATCAAAGAATGTTATGAGTCATAGAAAAACCAATATTTAGTTCATACAGGTAAACATACATAACACGTGGAATTTGTCACGTTTAAAAATAAAATAGAACAGTAGATCATTTGGCCAGTAAAGCTAGTGGGTAGTTGAAGACAGAGTGCTTTAGCGTTACGAGCATATTTCCCAAATTATTTCCAAATTTGAACCTTTACACGATGGCTTTATAGTCTACATTTAAAATGTCGTTAATATTTCCCTCTTTTCTTCGTTTTTCAATAGCTGTGTCACTTCAAGGTTAACAGAGTGATGTTTTTAGCTGCCGTCTGCCCACCGTTTTGTTGTAGAACAAAGATTAGCAAGAAAATGAGTCATGTGTCAACGCAATTTGCGTAGTGAAAGAAACCCTTCCTGCCTCTTGAAAGTAGGCATAGGTACATCTCGGAACTGTGTTATTTATTTAAAGTGTGTTATCTATTTTAGTCGTTATAACGAAAACGAAATTTAGTAGCTCATGAGAAACCTAGTAAAAATATTTATTTCATGTTATTCCACTAAGTATTCATATGCGAAATCTCCCTCTATCTAGAGGTCAGTTTCAACGAATTGCTTCATTTATTTTTTATTATAATAATAAATGATCTATTTTTTATGGGTATTTAACTTACGCATAGTTAAAAGGAGAGGCCTATGTCCAGCAGTGGACTGAGATAGGATAGAAATGTGATGATTATTTATTGTTAATAGTACATGTGGTTTAGAATCTTAAATATTAGTGATTGTCCTACAAAACTCTTCAGAGTTTGACTGTAGGACCCCAGTCTCTTTTTAGTTACAATTATGCAAAGGACATGGCAAGTTATGGAGAGATGTTTTCAAAAGCCTCTTAAATTTAATTTTGTTGGTCTGAAACCTGTTTATTTTAGGACATTAGGATCAATACTTATTAGGTAAGAATTGAGATTCACTGTATACTTAATTTATCACGAAAAAAATATTTAAACTATCTCTTATTTTGTGGAACGTTTTAATACAAACTACTTCACTGAAAAACAGTATGATTGTACGTTGTGGACATTGTTAACAGTATAGGTTCGACGTTAAAGAATCATTATTTCTTTATATGGGTTTTTGGAGATGGTTTTCTGTACTTGTACTAATTAATATGTATTCTGTGGTTTAAATTCAAACCTTGTCTTAAATAATTTGTACTTAAATCCAATCCAATATTTGTTAAAGTTATACCTACATTCGAGAGTCGAGTCAACTCGCCATATGTAAAGGAAGCACAGCAACAATACACCGCAGAACGGATTAAACGAAATTAGACTTTATTTTGAATCTCATAAAGATCACTGACGAATGTTATTACCTCACAATGCAATAACTACAGCCAATTTTAACCTGAACGAGTACTTGAATCTGACTACCAAGATAAGTTTGCACTTCCCTTGTATGTGGCGTTATGCTCGTGGAGTGCAAATATAGGTTGGTGAATGGTGGCAAATCGCAAATGTATTTAAAGCATGCTTAAATCCGTCAAAGAAGAAGACCGGTGATACCTAGTAATAGTAATAGATGGCGCTCTCCTAAATTTCATACAATGAGAAAGATAGCAAAAAACCGGCCAAGTGCATGTCGGGCCATGCTCAGTATCCTCCTAAGGCCCTAGGTCCTTCCTATAGTAATACTAATAATTAACTTGGTCATTCAGACCCAGGTCATTGTGGCAATCTTTGGGGGAGGCCTATGTTCAGCAGTGGTCGTCTTTCGGCTGATATGATGATGATGATGATTCAGACCCAGCTTCTTTAACGGCTATATAGTCATAGCATACCACGGTTCTACCAGTAGGACTTATTACAAAAGCCGACATTTTATTTACAAATTTCGCGCCAAGCTGACGTATTCAATAAACAACAAAAAAATTGTTCCGTAGTTACTTATTCAAAAACGGCTGCGCTGATTGTGTTGGACATAGTATTCTCAAAAGTTTATTAAAACTGCTAGGTATAACTAATATCGTATTGTTGTTTTTAACCGACTTCAAAAACGCAGTGAGGGGGGATATCTCGAAAAATCGTGAACCAATTGTCATTTTTGTTATACCTACGGTTATTACCTTTCTTCTTGCAGAAATCGGTTGAAAAAGGTTTTAAATTTTTAGATTTCATGACTATTTTTGGGTACAAACTTACTAATATTGTATCAATTGCCTGTTCCTCTTTATTTAAAAACCTACAAAAATAAAAACAAAATCAGAACGAAAGCATAAGATATCCTAAAATACAGAAGCAATAAAAGTGCGAATGAACTTTAAATATCTGGTCAATGCCACAATCGAGAAAATTTCAGAAAATTTCTGGGTATTTTATTATATGAAATGTGACAAACTTTTTGGCTGCCAGCGAATAGCGTAATCAATCAACTTTTGTGTCAAATTCTGAATGTTTTAAGTGGGAATAAATGTTTATGCTCGAATAGCATTGTACCGAGGAGAAGTTTCATAAGTTGTGAAACATCCGTAGAGAATGTTCTCGGGAATCTAAATTTAATAAATAATCTAATCAAGCCAAGACCGTACTAGATACATGCCTTATGAGTTATATTATACAGGGTGTTTTTTTTCGACCGTTCAAATTCTACGTAGTGAATGTGTAGGTCATACTGACCAACTTTTACTATGGGGACAAAGTCGAAATCGCGAAAAAAAAATCAGCTGTTTCATACATTTCGGCCGGCGTAATGCCGCCAATTTGTATGAAACAGCTGATTTTTTTTTCGCCATTTCGACTTTGTCCCCATAGTAAAAGTTGGTGAGTATGACCTACACATTCACTACGTAGAATTGGAACGGTCGAAAAAAAAACACCCTGTATGTTGTATTATTTAAAACAATTTTTTATAAGTTCTCATGGAAACATTCTCGATGAGAACTTACACTTACATTCTTATGAAAATTCCCCTCAACTTTGAGAAATGTTCTGCAACTTGTACATGTACATTGCTACGCTCTAATATTGTATAGTCGTTAAACATTCCTATCTATTTACATACAAACAAAATTATACACACGTTGAAATCCGCAAGGATCTGAGACCATACCGCGAACCATGAACGAAGTGTTGCTTCTCTTTCGCACTTGTGTATTTGTGCGTAAGTGCGACAGGGAGGCAACACATCGTTCGTGGTTCGCGGTAGGGTCTCTACTCTAGGCTGGCCAAGCCCGGCCAACGTGTATATAGTATATTTTTGTTGGTGATGTTGTGTTTCAACAAAAAATCACATGGCAGGGTATCTATGTTTTGCACGTTTTTTCTTCGTAAGCATGTGACATGTCCCCAACAGTACGCCACAAAAGGGAACAAAGAACTTTTCTGGCAGATCGCCAGACAATTGTCGATGCACCCGGCTATTTTGGATAAGGAAGCTTGGGACACCCGCTTGATTAGTACGCATTGCAATTAAGAATAATGCGTACTTGCGTCGAGCCAATTAGGTCAGAAAGGGAAATTCTAAGTGAAGACAATAGTATGGTATACGTAAGATGTCTTAAAAATAAAAAATAAAAAAAATATCTTGCGACATCTTACGCAAAACGACCTACCACGGTGAGCTCAATAAGGCTTGTGATGTGGGTACCAGGCGACGATATATATAATAGATACTTAAATACATAGACAGCCATGACAAAAGAACAAATATTTGTGATAAATAAATACACAAATAATGCCCTCGCCGGGATTCGAACCAGGAACCTCCAGCTTCGTAGGCAGGGTCACTACCAACTAGGCTACGGAGAGCCAAATAATGCGTTCTTGCGTCGAGCCAACTGGGTCAGAAAGGGAAATTCTAAGTGAAGACAATAGAATGGTAAGACGTTTTAAAACCATTTTTTTAATTTATCTAAAGGGTCAATCTCAACCAGTACTCGTTTTTTTGTATCATTCCGGTGTTATTCTTTGTTTATGTTTCTTTTAAAGTCAAACGACACTTCAAACCGTTTTCGGAAAAGTCTGTTACAGAGCACTTGATATCCTAGGCCATTTTAGAATTATTGAGAATTGAAAAACTGTCTCTCAAGTGAATGATAAGTATCCACATCATCATCATCATCATATCAGCCATTTATCGCCCACTGCTGAGCATTGGCCTCTCTTCTAGTACGCCACTCATCTCGGTCCTGAGCCAGTCTAACCCAGAAGTGTCCCGCAATCTTACGAATGTCGTCGACCCAACGAGCCAACGGACGCCCAGGAGCTCTTTCATCCGTATCCACAGGAATGATAATTATAACACTCCAACGGAATGACAATATTTCAAATTTGAATAGTCAATAAAATTAGAAGATGCAATGGTTTCTACCGATCGCTCCCTGAATATCTCGCGAATTGTAACTAGCGCCAGCACAGGCTTCGGTCTTTTTGGTCTGTTACCGCATATCTACTATGGATTTAAGCTTAAGATTTAATTTATGGGGTCGAAAAGTGCTCGAGTAGAGACCGCGGCTAGGCAAACGTAGGGTAGGACGTCCATCCACAAGATGGACAGATGACCTTATGAAGGTCGCCGGGACACGCTGGATGCAGGTCGCATATAACCGGTACATGTAGAGGTCCAGAGGGGAGGCCTATAATCAGCAGTGGACGTCTTATGGCTGAGATGATGATGATGGATTTAAACGCTGGTCGGAACTACTACAAAGCGTAATTTAAGTAATGGTGAATAAGTAGTTGGATTGTATAATTTTTGTCGATCAAATAAATAAAATTAATTATTAGAATGGCCTCTCCGCTCCGCTGTAATTGCAGAAGATTCTCAATTTTGCGAATCTTTAAAAATTACTGGAAATTTTCATGACATAATTCTAATGAAAGTTACCATTGAAAACTTTATCTTTCCACAGATTAGAGTCACGAGGCTCGACAAGATACGCAACGAATACGTTCGCGGTAGCCTCGGAGTACGTGATATTGCCGATAAGCTGCAGGAAAGTCGACTGAGATAACGGACACATAAAGAGAAGACCTCCTGAGTACATCGGGAATGTTGCTATGGATCTGCAAATTACCGGTTCCCGAAGAAGAGGAAGACCAAAGATGAGATGGGCAGATACCATAGCAAAAGACGTGAGAGCTTGCGACGTTACGTTACAGTAGACGACACGTCCGATCGTGCGAAGTGGAAGGAAAAGACAGGAAAAGCAGACCCCACAATCAGATGGGAATAATCATGCTGAGGAGAGAGAGAGAGAGAGATTAGACTCACGTTCGATCTCCTGGTCTCGATGCTCTATCTCCTTCCTGTACGCGGCGATGAGGTCTCTCGCTCGCTCCGCCTCCCCACTGCGGGTGTCCGCTAGTTCCGCTAGTGTTGCCACTTGAGACTGGAACTTGCTCTCCTGGGATACCAGGGTTTTCCTGAAAAATAAAACATTCTTATAGTGCTCGTACCTAGGAGTATTATAGTTTATGGCAGTAGTATCGCATTGGACATTCCTAATTGCCTGTCAAGGTCTTATGCTGTTCAAAACCGCCTGGCATTGTACATACTTACTCAGACGTTTATTTGAAGACGTATAAAAATTTCGAGTACCTATACCTGTATACTGAAGTTTATTTTACCTCATCAACTGTACGTTTTCTAACTGTTCTGTCATACACTTCTGCTTATTGTAATCGCCCGTCAATTTTTATTAAGATGTGCAATAAATTAACTTTATCCCATAAAATTTTCAAACTTACAGAAACGAGTTTTTTAAACCCAATTTTCATCACACCTGTTCGGTAAGTGCGCCAATACGCTGCGGTGATGCGCGCCGTAGGTGCGTCATTACGTCATAGTAGGCCGTTAAGGATTTTCATACAACATTACGTCGCACTAGCGCGGTCCGGCGCACGCCGCGCGCCGCGCAGAGATTTCTTTTATGAAAATGATGACATTAAGTCATCCCTGATTTAGACCATTTTAGAGTAATTTTGTGAAAATATATTGTTTTATTTACTTTTTTGCATCACAGGTGTGATGAAAAACATTGTGTGTAGGCGGTACAAGAATTATGAACTCGTGTGAAGTAAAGCCCGCGCCTTCGGCTTGGGCTTTACTTTCACACTCGTTCGCATATTCTTACTTACCGCCCTAAATACACAATGTACTATTACTTAACTTTCCCCTCGCCTGTCAAGGTCTTATGCTGTTCAAAAGCGCCTGGCATTATACATACTTACTCTGAGGCATTTATTTGAGAACATATTAAAATTTCGAGTATACAGGCTGAAGTTTATTTTACCTTATCAACTGTGCGTTTTCTAATTGATCTGTTATATACTTATGCTTATTAATCGCCTGACAATTTTTTTTTCACCACACTGCTCGTAAACACGCTGTTTGTCCTTCAATTTCAGAGCGCAAAACTGTGTTTTAATCTCTAGAGGTTAAAGTAATTTTTTTTTTATTCTTCTGGATAGACTAAAGCAATAACTTATACGGCCTGAGAGTGAAATAAGCTTTTTGACGTTTGAACTAGACAGTACGTTCGAAAACTCAATAGTTTTCAAACAGATTCATACACATGAACCTTTCATAATATTATATTCAATATGCTAAAATCCAAATTAAATACCACATTTTGTTGTAAAAGGCTTTTAATTAAAAGTTCTAAAAATACGACAAATAATAACAATAGGAAAATGAAAGTGTTGATTGACACCATGCAAATTTCAGAACGCATCCGAATATTTTTTTCCTTTAAAATTTAAACGAGTTCGAACGTGTTTTGTTTTCTTTCATTGGTGATATCTTATGTTAACATACTTAAGTGGCTTTGGGGTAATTGCGACATGCGAAAGTGGGATAATTCCGAAAATCACAGAAAAATCGCCAATAACTACATGTGTCTCATTTGTGACTTGTGACGGGGAAAATCTTAACACCGCGAAGTAGATATTTAAATAGGCGGTACAGTGACATCTAGCAGGAAAATTCATAAACATCATTTTCTTCATGAACGAAATTACTGAAACATGAATATCAGTTAGACAGGAATTATCCTGAATTTTTAAGCATTGCCACGCCAAGATTGATTGATTGAAGATTTGAGGTTATTGTTTGATTATTTGTTTATTTTTTGGAAGTTGAGGACTTGCAAATAGATACCTTCTAATTGGTTCTGTTTGAGTTTTATTTCGCATGTTTCCTCGCTTTAGTGTGGTGAAAAATGTTGTGTTTCACTCGGCAGCAAAGCTTGTTCAACTCTCGTGCCTTAAAACCCTCGCATCGCTCAAGATTCCATTTTATGATTTGCACATTTGTTTCAATATTTGCACGAGAGTTAAACAATCACTTTGCTCCCTAGTAAAACAAGTAACTATTAAAGATGTACTATAAATAAACTTTATCCTATAAAATTTTCACACTTACAGAAACAAGTTTTGAAACCCAATTTACTTAACAGTTCAAAAAATAAAGGGGCTGATGACGTGCAGGGCTGACGCCTGCCAGGTCATGGCTATTGCTCGTAGAATGCCATAAATCGTAAGTATACAAATTTCTTACCTTACAGGGAGACCGTTACTCCCAAGGTTCACTAGCTCTTGGACTATTAGAAAACATTACCAACAATTTATAGGATATAAAAATAATAGTAGATTGTTAACCAAGGGTGAAAAGGCACCCATTTCCGACGAGGTAGTTTGGCGCTCTCACATAGTGTGAGTCGGAAATGGGTGCCTTTCACCCGAGTTAAACACTCTACTTTTCATTACGAATGAGAGGAAAGAAAAAACATAACCACTACCTCGTCGCAAATGGGTGCCTTTCCACCCTTGGTTAACAATCTACTATTTCGTTCCGTTTCGATTCCGTATTTTCTTCAACCATAAGACGACTGCTATCAGTAAAAAATATAATATTTATACCTTCGGGAAACTTTACATGGTCAATTATAATTCAATTACCCGGAAGTGCCATTTCCTCGATTTATTTATCCAAAATTCCCGGATCCTGTCATAAAGCTATGTATACATTCTCCCACGCGGCTGTTAAACGCCGAAATACGTCAACGCGTGTGAATGCAGCAATATCGAAATAGCAAGGTGATGTTGAATTTGGGTATTTTTGAGACCATCAATCATTGGTCATTAGTTGACGCATTTCCTTCAGGATGAGCAAATGTTTGATTTAGCTAGTTTACTATACAATGAACTAAAAATGTAATTTACATACATATACGTACATGTACGTACATGTACATAAAGATAGAAACGAAAAGCTTTATATCTATCTCGCGAGCGAAAGTAATTCACCCTACGAACAAATAAAACATGGAAGCCGCACGCCATTCTAAATTGCCTTTCAAAAATGGTCCTGAATTTTAGTTGACAAGTGTAAAAAGGCCCAAAAATAAAACTATAGCACTTGACTGTACACTAATATAATTCACTTTCACTTTTGCACAGGTGTATACTTTGAAAAACTTAACTAAAGGAACGTGCCGGCTAGACGTCATTGTGACGGGGAAAATCTTAACACCGCGAAGTAGATATTTAAATAGGCGGTACAGTGACATCTAGCAGGAAAATTCATAAACATCATTTTCTTCATGAACGAAATTACTGAAACATGAATATCAGTTAGACATTCCGCCCACCAAGGACAATTATGATCAAATTTCCTTAATTCCGCCCACCATGATGCATTAAACAACAAACAATGTAACTTATACATAAATAACACATTTGGGATAAAAATGGATATCTAAAACCTTACAAACCATTTGCTAAACAAATTAAAGAAAATTTTAAATTTTATGGAAACACTTAACCTTTGCTAAGGTAAACAAACAAAATTATAAATTTAACTACCAACTTAAGTTTCTATTGGCAGAAAACATAATTTGCTAACAGGTCTTTTTATAATAGATCCTTTACAACGCAAACTAACTACTCGAGTGATTCCATCCAGACCCGGGTGTTTGTCAGTGATTACTCCGTATAACCATCTTGCAGGAGGCAAATCATCCTCCTTCACTAATACTACACTGCCTACAGCTGGTTCTGGAGTTTGATGACACCATTTATAACGATGGTAAAACTGGGTCAGGTATTCACGAGACCAACGGCGCCAGAAATCCTGAACCATCTTCTGTGTTAACTGCCATCTTCGTAAACTTCCTATGTTGGCATTTTCATAATTAGAATCTGGCACAACTATCAAGGGCTCTCCAACAAGAAAATGGCCAGGAGTGAGTGGTATTGGATCATCAGCGTTGTTGGTATTGATTCTTGATATAGGCCTTGAGTTTAGGCAAGCCTCAATTTGAGCCAAAACTGTTGCCATTTCTTCAAATGTCAAAGTAGATGTTCCAATCACTCGACGTAGGTGGTGTTTTGTGGATTTGACTCCAGCCTCCCAGAGACCTCCGAAGTTTGGTGAGTGAGGCGGAATCCAATGCCAATTAGTGGAGTTAGTGGCGAGCTGATCGGCAATTTCCGCGGCTACTGATGAACGTTCTTCAGCGTATAACTGCCTCAGTTCACGAGCAGCTCCCACGAAGTTCGTTCCGTTGTCACTCCACAAATCAGCGCAGTGACCACGACGCGCAGTAAAGCGTTTAAACGCTGCAATGAAACCTTGAGCTGTTAAATCACTAACAGCTTCAAGATGTATTGCTCTTGTAGCCATACAAATGAAAAGGCAGATGTATCCTTTGTATGAGCGGTGGCCTCTTCCTTTTGACGTACGCAAACTTATAGGACCAGCATAGTCCACACCACTCTGATAGAAGGGGCGATTGACAGTTCCTCTAACTGACGGCAAATGTCCCATCAATGGATGTCGCGATGCAGCGGCATAACGAGCACATATCACACAATTGCGAACGAAGAACTTGACCGAATTAGTAGCTCCAATTACAAAATATTTCGACCGTAAGTAATTGAGCATTAATTGTGGGTTGCCATGCAAAGTTTTTTCGTGCGCATTGTCTAATAATAAAGTCGTGAAGTGTGATTTTTGAGGAATTATGATAGGGTGCTTCATTTGATCACTAATTCCTGCGTGCTCTAATCTTCCACCAACTCTCAGGATATCATCTTTATCTATCATCGGATTGAGTGAGGTAAGTTGACTCTTCTTACTAATCATTTTATTTTCTTTCAGGTTTTTTAATTCTTCTTTGAAGTGATTCGCTTGAACAATCCTTATGCACGTTTTTAAACTGTCCTGTATTTCATTGCTAGTTAACCACAAAGTAACCTTTTCTTTTCTAGCATGCTTCAAGAACCGTTTGCAGAAAGCCAGGACGCGTAGCAGTTTCCATAATTTAGAAAACCTTCCAATAATTTCTTCCTCTACTTCTGTATTGGTATCACAGTGAGTATTCATAAAACATATTTTATTGTTCCTTTCTTCTAATTTCGTGTCCCTTAGATTTAATTTCTTGTAGCTTATCTCCTTTTCTTTCAGCCACAAAGGACCCTCCATCCAGAGCTCTTCACGTTCCAGGTTTTGTGTCCCTCGAGACGCGCAGTCTGCAGGATTATCCTTTGAAAGGACATGACACCATTGATGAGGCTCAACTGACGTTATAATTTCTGATACCCGGTTGGCAACGAATGTTTTCCATCGATTTGGACGACTGTTTAGCCAAGAAATGACTACAGTTGAGTCAGTCCAAGCGTGGATGTTTGCGTTGCTGATACACATAACGTTGGCAACCTCTACAAGCAGTTTCGTCAGTAACACAGCCCCACACAATTCCAGACGTGGAATTGAAATTTGCTTGATGTGCGCTACCTTCGTTTTTGATGTGATTAGAGAAACGTGCACATTTCCTTCTTTATCTACTGTCCTCAGGTACACCACAGCAGCAAAAGCATCATTTGAGGCGTCGCAAAAACCTTGAAGTTCCATAGTGACCTCAGAACTAGCATGGTTCCATCTCGGCAGCTTAAATTTGGTAAGTTGATTTAGACTTTCCCTGTAGCTTAACCAAGTCTTCAGCAATTGTGGCGGAACTTCGTCATCCCATTCGATTCCCGAAAGCCACAATTTCTGAATGAAGATCTTAGCTACTATTATCACTGGAGCCAACCAACCAAGCGGATCGAATAGACGCGATATGTCAGATATGACACTTCTCTTTGTTACAGGAACCTTGATTGGAGGTAGCTGCACAGAATATTCAAATTCGTCAGTTTGTCGGTTCCACGCAAGTCCCAGAATTTTCATCACTGCATCTATTTTTAGTTGGAGACTTCCGTCCATCTTGATATCACTTTCGTTCATATGGCGTAATAGTTGTTCATTGTTGCTGCTCCACTTCTGTAACTCAAAACCACCCTTTTTCAACAGCTCATTCATTTCCCTGTAGACCATTTTACCTTCTTCTACAGATTCGCAACCGGTTAACAAATCGTCTACATAAAAATGCTTCAGTACTCTGTCAGCAGCATTTGGATATTGTTCTCCTTCATCGTAGGCTATTTGCTGAAGAGTGCGCACAGCGAGATGGGGTGCTGAGGCAGTACCAAAGGTAACTCGAAGTAGTCTTAAGTGTCGTATCTTCTCTCCCGAGTTTTCACGCCACAAGATTCGTTGAAAATCTACGTCGTCTTCGTGCACTTTCACCTGCCTGTACATTTTAACTATGTCCGATACAAGGCATATGGGATGGCAACGCCAACGAAGAATAGTATGACGCAAAACGGGTTGCAGACTTGGACCTACCATCAAGTCTTGATTTAAGGACACGCCATTGGAGCCAGGACAAGATGCGTCAAAGACAACACGAAGCTTTGAAGTAGTTCTTTGTTCTTTGATGACAGCATGATGTGGCAAATATACAGCCTCTGGATTATCATATTGCTCTGGAGGTATTTCTTCCATGTGTTCTAGCTGGATGTATTCATTAATGACATCTGAGTAACGTTTCTTCATTTCAGCATCTTTCGCGAACCTCTTCTCCAGCTGATTGAGTCGTCTGGTTGCAACAGCTTGAAAATCGCCTTCTTTGCAGCTGGGTTCGGGATCACGAAAGGGTAATCGCACTATATACCTACCCTTGCTATCGCGTTTGGTAGTGGTAGCATATAATTCTTCACATTTCTTCTCTTCTTCACTATAATGTTGCTTTGGATCTGTCGTATTGAAGTCAGCCTCGAGCTCCCAAAATTTTTTCAGCAGCTCGTTTTCATTTAAATGAATGTGGTTAACGCTAACGTTTTTACGAATGTTCGACTCACCAGATCGAGTCGGCCCAGAGATGATCCAACCTAAAGACGTTCGTTGAGCGACGAGTTTTCCATTTGGAGCCTTGATAATACCATCCAAAAGTATTTGGCCATATACATCTGCTCCAAGGAGCAAGTCAATTTTACCGGGGATGTTGAATTTGGTATCTGCCAATTCTAATTTGGACAGTTCAGACCATAATTCAATGACTACAGGATTCTCCGGTAGAATTGTGGTTAATTTGCTCAAAACAAAAGCATGTACATTAACTTCAAAATCAGGGTCTAGGAGTGATGCAATTTTAACATTTACCACCGACTTAGAGTTCAAGGATGAACCCTCTTCACCACCTAGTCTCGTGACTGTGCTTTTGTAAGGACATTTTTGAAGTCCAAGTAGTTGAGCCGCAGATTCCGTTATGAACGAAGCTTCGGAACCTTGGTCAAGTAAACACCTGAGAGTTACACCTGAACCTGTTTTCGACTGAGCTTTAACCAAAGCCGTTGCCAAGAGAACTTGATCACGACTGGTCGAAAAACAAGTTGTTATATTAGTGTGCTCATCTGACGATGATGATGCAGATGTGGTTGCATGTGCAACTACATCCCTTTCAACCGATGGATTGGGTTTGACTTGAGAATCGGTTGAGTTAGTGCTAATTTTTGGGTGCAGTAAAGAATGATGTTTGCGCTTACAAATTCGGCATCTAGAGGATTGGCGACACGAATATACGTTGTGACCTGAACCTAAGCAATTGAAGCAAAAGTTACCGGACTGGATGAAACCACGTCGAGCATCGACATCGATTTTTGCAAAAGCCTGACAATTACACAATTTGTGACCCTCGGAACAGTAGGCACAAGAAACTTCAGTGACATGATGCACTTTTGGGTTGCTGTTAAATGGTGCATTTGGTTTCTTTGGAACGAAGCTTGTCTTCGATGATTTCCCGTCCAGACATTCTAATGCCCTAAAGCGGGTTTCTAAAAACTCTTGAAGTTGGCTGAGTGTGGGCAAATCATCAGAAGACTCGCTTACTTTAAGTTCCCACTGTTTCCTAGACTCATTATCTAGTTTGAGACAAACAATGTGAATGACAATTATGTCCCATGTAGACGTGTCGATCCCGATGTTTTTCAATCCATTTAAACATTCATTCGTAGTGTCCAGTAATTCTTTGAGCGCACTTGCGGACTCCATCGTGACATTTCTTTGACTCATGAAGCGCTTGAGAATGCAGTTTGACAGATATTTCTTGTTATTATAGCGCCTTTCTAATTTCTCCCAACATGCGCTGTAATTGTCGTGCGTGATTTGAACGTGACGCAGAAGTTGTTCAGCTTCACCGACTAAATAACCTTTGAGGTAGTGCAGTTTTTGAACGTCGTCCAGATCTTTGTTCTTGTGGATGAGCGACGTGAACAGATCTCGGAAGCTAGTCCACTCAGAATAACTCCCTGAAAACGTAGGAATCGAAATCTTTGGTAACTTGACCATCACTGTCTTGTTTTGATCCACTACAGACTTAGTGTCATTACTGGTAGACTCGTTCATTACAGGAGCTGACACATTGAGTTTCCTTAAAGCACCTTTGAGATCAGACTTGTAGTCCATGAACAATTCCTCCACACAAGTGTATGTGTCTTCAGTTATGTATTCATTAAAACCAGGTGTGCTGGTGTCAGACTCTCTAATTATTTTATTATGAGCTGTGACAAACTGAGTCCACAATGATTCTAATGTTTCTAATCTTGTGCTTAGGTAGTCTGGAGAGTTAAGTCGTTCTTTAGGAGATTTCTTAAAGTTGGACTTGGCCTTTTCAATTCGCAAGTAAACATCTTGTTGAACTTTCATTAGAGCTTCCATGATGAAATTTATTCTAAGTCTTTTGAACTTAGCAGATAGAGGCGAAATCGGGCGTGGATTCCCCGTCGTTCCTCTTTTTCGCAAATTATTCTAAGTCCAACTTGCTACGAATTTTCTAAGTCCAAACTTGATGAAATTTTTCTAAGTCCAGAACTCTTGAAATTTCACTAAGTTTTTGACAGTTGCACTACGTAATATAAATGTACTCACAGTTGTCTCTCCACTACGTCACCACAACTCTGCTTACGTCACGCACTGCTGCTTCTCACGGAAGACGTCACGACGTGCTTCTTACGTCACACGCTGCTCCGGAACATAGGCTCTTCCCGCCTTAACACACCTTTGGTAGCAATCCACTACCGTTTCCGGTGTCGGCCGAAGCACTTGCCGAATCCTGCCGAACTCGAATCGAATCCGGTTCGAAGGACCATGTAAAAAGGCCCAAAAATAAAACTATAGCACTTGACTGTACACTAATATAATTCACTTTCACTTTTGCACAGGTGTATACTTTGAAAAACTTAACTAAAGGAACGTGCCGGCTAGACGTCATTGTGACGGGGAAAATCTTAACACCGCGAAGTAGATATTTAAATAGGCGGTACAGTGACATCTAGCAGGAAAATTCATAAACATCATTTTCTTCATGAACGAAATTACTGAAACATGAATATCAGTTAGACAACAAGTGTCACCCCCTCTTCAATGCATCATGGTAACGAATTTCAACATAAACCTATAAAAATTTAAGCCGCCATTTAAAAATAGTTGTGATTGGTACAGTAGGGTTCAAAATTGCATGGACAGTTTATGAATGAATTCATTCATAAATTGTCCATGCAATTCTGAACGCCACTGTACATCAAAGTTTGGATTGGCTATTTTGAAGGAAATGAAATTTCATAACACTTTTCAGGCCTAGGCCTCCAAAGTAACTTTTGTTTTAATTTCATCAACATTGTCATTACCTATTTTTTGTATTTCTTTGTTTGTTTGAGAAAAGCACTATGTTACATGCCTCAGTGTGAAAACGGATTCCCAGCCTCGTTACCTATCCGGCCTCGCCGTATATACCAACTTGGCCGGAAATCCTAATTTTCCCGGCCTCTGATGTAATGTACTATTATGATTATACATTAGCCTTCGAATACTAGTCTAATGTTAGTTTATTTAAAACCTAGCAATAACAAAAACAGCTGCAAGGTTTTCTACCAGATGCCCGCACTTGAACGGCTGAAATTACTTGAAATATATTTAGGTACTATTAATTGAATACCAGAATACAGATCTGTAGCTGTATCATGCGTTGGAAAGTAAAGGATATTTTATGCCTCCACTACACGTCTGCGAATGGGTCCGCGGACGTCTTCGCCGGATGCATCCGCGGACGTGTAGAGGGGGTGATTTGGTCATCTGCGGTAGGTATTTGACGTCCGCGGAAGTGTCCGCCACAGGCCACAGGTCCACTTGTCGATTTTTGTGGCGCGAATCAAAGGGCTCAAGGGCGAGCGCCCGCCATCGCGACCACACGTCCGACGCGCCGTCAGTCGGCCGCCGTCTACCAATGCGAATGCATGCCTGCAAGTTCCCGGTTTACCACCAAGACAATAAAAAAACAGTTAAAAGTCATTAAGTACGTATTTTGATAAGATGCCCATGACGCATTACGTAACTGGCGCACGTAAACGGGCTCAATAAAATAGGTTATATTTTAAATCATGGTGCGGTTGCTACAGTTTCAACGTCCATCTTTCTCGCGTGTAGCGTCTGACGAGATTGTACTCAGACTGAACGATCAACAGACGTGTGGACGGTTGGTGAAGATTCGTCTGCGGATGCATAAATATTTATTATGCTGGCGTCCGCGGACCCATCCGCGAAGTGTGGCAAATAATCGATTCTGAAGAATTTTTTATCAATTATGAACGTACTGTTTATTTTCATATTTCATTGTAATTTTTTAGGCTGGCAATAGAAAGTCCTTGAACAGAAAAGTGCCACTTTGATCCCTCCTAGCAGGGAAGAAAAGACCCGTATTCGAATAGGTGGTGTGAAAACGCTATTTGTGATTGATCCATCAAAGTTTTGATTAGCTTTATTGTGTATATTTTGAATTCGTCAAAGTTGTTGCGCGGACATATGCGCGGTGTTATGAAAATTTCTGTTCTGCCCACCATAGCCCAATTATTTTGTCCAATCGTGTTTGGGACAGCAATGTACCGAGGAGAACTTTCATAAGTTGCGAAACTATAGAGAATGTTCTCGGCAATTAAAATTTTACAAACAATCTAATCATGTCAAAACCGTTGTATACAGTATGTATCCCGTTGTATACCTCGTAGAGCCAAGAAAGAAACCCATTAATACTTTGATCATACTGAACAACTTTTACTATGGGGCCAAATTCGAATTTGATAAACTACAGCTACAGTTCTGTATTCTGGTATTCAACTAATAGTATACATGCCTTTTAAGGTATATTTTATGCCTTGTTTACTCAATTGTGAAACACAATATTCTTCATAACACTATTTTATAAGTTCTCATGGAAACATTCTCAATGAGAACATGCTTTTAAATTCTTATGAATATTCTCGGAAATTTCCAAGTATATTCCCCCAATTTCGAGAATGTTCTGCAACTTGTACATTGCTATTTTGGGGCATTTTTGAGCTCGTGTAAGACGTCCATGTGTTTTTTTCTCTTCTTTATACTATTTCAATAAGTATTTTTGTATTACACCTGTTGGCAAACCTAAATAAATAAATAAAAAAAATATAGTAGGTGCCTAAGGAATGATTCAACTGTCGGCGGGATTTGCGTCAAAGTTCCAACCTTGAAATGTCAAAAAGGGCGGGAAGTGCGTAGCTGCTTCGCGTAGTTCTGAGCCTCTGAGTTATAGGTAATTTCACCAGAGTTGAGGTGAATGAGGTCGAATCAACTTTTTTCTGTCTGTTATTGCCATGGTTACGGTCGCCTGAGTCACGCTGGTTTTATACAAAATTATGCTACTTAATTTATGCAAACATGCATATTGTCCATGTTTGTAGATGGCCCATTAAGGAAAGGGTTTATTAACACCAGAAAAATGCATGTTTGCATAGTTTTAATATCATAATTATGCATAAAACCAGCGTGATTCAGGCGAAAAAAAAAGTTGATTCGCCCATATGATTACAGTACACACACCCAAATGAAGTACTAATTGCAAAAAATTAAGTGAATGAATGAATGAATGACTTGCGTCAAAATATTGAAGCAAATCCCTCGAATAAACTTTTTGGTTAATCTTACAGTTGCGATTGGGTTTGCTGTACCTAAGAACGAAAAAATAACACTTATTTCAAATTCCTCGTGTGTTTACATGACATGTTGATGTGTGCGTGACCTCAACTCTCGTAGAACTATCTATATTAGTTATGATTAATTTACTTTTACGTGGATTTTATTTTAAACTGTGGTAAATTGAAAGCTGAGCTAATTATTACGGGTTCAAGATTTTTAACTTACCTTTTATTTCATTTCTAATATTATGTTATGCAATATCCACCACAAATTGTAAGAAAAAGAGCCTTATTCTTGTCAGATAGACAAATAATAAATAAAAAATATGGACTCGTTGACAATAACTAAACCTACTTAATATGAAATCAACGAAATCAAATAAAATACCCAGTGCAACCGTTCATGTGTTACCATTACATCATGCCAATAAATGCAGTAAAATAGTCGGCACTAAAATGTGAATGTTTTTTTGAACGGCTTGTTTACATGTTCCCAGCTTCTATTGTGCGCCTTTAATTGTATACAAAAACTGCTCTTTCAATCTATAAACACTGGGAGGAAATCAAAATGTCTGCACATATCGGATGACTCTTCTTTATTTTCTTAAGCTCCGTTTCGCGCGCTTTTTGACGTTTCAAGGCCGCCATGTTTGTTTAGTCTCGCTAATGACCGGGAATGACAAGGTTGAGTGGTGAAGCTAATTTTTAACTCATTTTAAGAGCCGGTAAGTGTGTAACAACAGTACAGTGCCAGGCTATAATGTTTGCGTTTGCACATCGGTCACTGGAGAGAGACTCGTCTTCATAGAGCGTTGTCCCTCTCGAACTTATGTCGCTCACTCAGAATAGATACGTTATTCCGACAATAAAAAATGTAGCTCTTTCAGCTTCATTTGGTGTTACTTAAACCGTAGTTAAACAAAAAGTGTCACTGTGGTGCACATAACATCCCTGAACTTGGTCGAAATCTATGCCACCAATGCAATAGCCACGGTGTTTTCACTTAGTTGAAGTAGTGAATTTGATGTACTCATGACGTCATCGGATATGCTTCCGTAAATCAATGTTAGAGGGCGTTGATATCAATTTCAAGATCTTGTATTATCTGTACAGCCACTATTTTCTTTTCCGTTACGCGCAGTTAACAAAACGAAAGACATGACAAAGTATTAGTTTTTTTCATTACTTGGCTCTCAAAATATTTTTGTTTCATACATAGAGAAATGTAATATTAATTTAGCTATACTTGTATTTTTACTTTTGTCCAATTTGAATTCTTTAGCTACAAATATTTTAGATGCATTTAAAAAATATATTGAATGAACGGAATGTTTTTGCAAGGTCGGCCATAATTAAATTTTCGCTTTGGTTGTCTTCGATGCTTGAACTGAAAGTGCATCGAAACGATATTATTTTAGTGATTTCATACAACGACTGTGCTTGTTCTGGACTCCTATAATTGTGCTTTTCCATGTATGTACTGTACATGGATTGGATTTTTGTAAAAATGGTGCGATGCGGTTAAATGTGTTGTTTGCCTAATTGTGGTAAAATGCGTGAGCATTTTAATGTTACTCAAAACGCATATATATGCAAATTGGAAGCCATTCGCAAAAACCGTTTCAAGATGGAAATGTACCACGAGCCCCGTTCGCCGACATTAGAAAACTGTGCAATGCGGCTACTGTTTTTTTAATTCAACTTCAATCAAACTGATAGCAAATAATATAAGTGATACAGATGCTTAATAAGTTAGTACCTAAAAACTTTATGGATAAGGCTAGTGTAAAAATAAAACTTGAAAGTGACAAATTTTTTTTGTTTTATTGTTTCTCGATCCTAGTTCGGGCGAACAGAACTAGGTCACATAATGAGTGAACTTCTTCAGCTGATTCCAAATGAGAAATGCGTGGCAAGTTCACACTTGATGGGATCTGGTTTTGTTTGTCCATTATTTCAAAGGTTACCAATCTACAAAGCTATATATACATATGACGGCGCCTAGCAGTAGCGCCATCTACTGATATGTGATTGAACTTCTTTGATTTTGTAGTTGATTCCCTTGTGTTAAATATTGTATCACTGATAGCTAAGTAAGTTGGCTGCGCATATTAACAGCGCCATCTATTTGAATCAGAGTGAACTTACTAGACTGGTGTAGTAGGTTCACTCTAGCGAAGCGTCGTATCGTTGGTAGCGAGGCGTTCGTTATTGGGTCATAACTCATAATCAAACGATTGGACAGAATAACGGTCGCAGGCGCACCAAGTCCTCGACGAATCGCTAATATATCTGTAATATGTTACGATTTCATTAAGTTGTCTTGTAAATCGAATGTAAAAGTACAATTAGTGGATTAGTGCTGGTTCAATTGTATTTTAACTGTGAAATTGATTTGTAACTCGTTAATTAAACTCAAACGTGAATACTTAGTGTTTCACTTACGCTCAACGCTCGAATACCCACGATGTCTGACCAAGATATGGCCACTCCTGCACCTACATCAGAAGTTGGCGATAAAGAGCGAGAAAATGAGCAAACTGATGGAACCCCTGTCTTGAAAGTGTTGAATCATATGGAAGCACTGTTTTCACGGGTACTAGCACAGCCACAAACCGTAAGTAATACAAGTAGATCACCCAAGCTCTTGGAATTTAATCCTGATGATTTGGAAGCCGATATAGATGGTTGGTGTAATGTATCCGAGCTAATTATAAAAACTAAACAGCTTGAAGGTGTTGATTTGCTGGTCGCTCTTTCAAGCGCTTTAAAAGGGCGTGCAGCCACATGCCTGACACGGTTGAATCTCAAAGAGTTGACATGGGATATTGTTAAGCAAGCATTAATTGCTAGGTTTTCTAAACCTAAATTGTATCAAGATCATTTTGATGACATATTGCGTTTTGAGATCAGTGCTAAAGAAACGGCACCTGAAGCGGCTATGCGTTTGTGGAATCTGATTGAACGCATTCCGAAATTAGAAATGCTTGAAGAAATAATGACTGGCTTCGTAATATCAGTGTTATGTCACAAAGATAATCTCATACGCCGAGAATTAAATGCTACTACGATCACAACTAGAGCTCAACTTTTTAGAGTACTTGGAGGAATATCTCTAAAACGACGATATGAAGGAACTGACAAGCAGGAACCGGAATTAAAACGCTCACGCACTACAAATGATAAATTTATTGGGAAATGTCACTATTGCGGTATAGCAGGGCACAGACAAGCTGAATGCAGGAAACGACGACAAGAAGACTCTACGACTGAATCATCTACGTCACAGGAATCAAGATCAACGCGCCCACTGGACAAACCAACAGCTGTATCCTGTTACTCTTGCGGCAAACCTGGACACTTGGCTCCTGCGTGTCCAAACAGAAGCAGAGCGGCAACGGTCAAAGAAGTCAACCTGTGTGAACATCAGTCCTCTCGAGGTATCCTGAATACGTCTTCCGGTGAGCGTGTATCCTTTTTATTTGATAGCGGGTCTTCTTGCTGCCTTTTAAGGGAGAGTCAAAGTAAACTTTTTCCAGGTACTGTGAGTAATGATCTTGTGTATCTTAGCGGTATAGGAAAGGATAACATAGCGTGTACGTCTCAGGTCCTTAGTAAGGTGTCAATTGATAAAGTTACCGAAACGCTGCTTTTTCACATTGTGTCCGATAACGTCATATCGACGCCGGTTATAATTGGCAGGGATATTTTTGAAAAAAAAGTGTGCGTTTATGTAGATGATGAAACGCTTTTATTAAACTACAAGAAAAATGTAAATCTTTGTGATATATCATCCAAACGGTCAATTACAGATGTCGAAACTGATTTGCAGGGGGAAGATAAAGAAGCCCTTTTAGAACTTTTAAATAAATATGCTGAACATTTTACTGACGGGGTACCAACCAGTCGTGTCAAAACGGGAGAGTTGAAAATAGATTTGATAGATGAGAGTAAGATTATAAAACGTTGTCCTTATAGACTTGCGCCGATTGAAAAACAAATAGTTAGGGAAAAAGTGGAGCAGCTTTTAGAATCTGGGGTAATCAGAGAAAGTTCATCGCCATTTGCCAGTCCGATACTCCTAGTGAAAAAAAAAGACGATTCAGACAGGTTATGTGTAGACTATCGCGGACTCAACGCCAACACACGTCCTGAACACTACCCGTTGCCTCGTATCGATGAGCAAATCGACCAGCTCTCAGGTTCCAAGTATTTTTCATCACTGGACATGGCTTCTGGGTTCCACCAAATCCCAATTCACCCTGAATCTATTGAAAAGACGGCCTTTGTGACACCTGAAGGCCAATATGAATACCTTGCCATGCCTTTTGGTTTGCGTAATGCGCCATCGGTGTTTCAAAGGTGTATTACTAAAGCTTTGCATCATTTGAAAAATAGACCGCTAATATACATGGACGATATTCTGTGCCACTCGAGTTCGGTTGCTGAGGGCTTACAGCACCTTGATGACGTTTTAGGAGCACTCTCACAAGCTGGGTTTTCCTTTAACTTAAAAAAATGTCAGTTTATGAAACAAAGTGTTAATTATCTAGGATATTCCATTCAGTCAGGTGAAGTGCGACCAAACGCCCGAAAAATCCAAGCTCTGATTGACGCCCCCCAACCCAAAACAGCTACACAAGTGAGACAGTTTCTGGGTCTCGCCTCTTACTTCCGGAAATTCATTCCCAACTTTTGTCATTTGGTTGGGCCACTATACCCCTTGACAAAATTAAAAGGACCCATTCAGTGGACAGCCCAGCATGAAAGTATTCGTAATTCTATTGTTAGCATTTTGACATCAGAGCCAGTTTTGACAATTTTCAACCCTGACATGCCGGTGGAGCTCCACACTGACGCGAGCTCTGATGGATATGGTGCGATCCTCATACAAAAGAAAGATAATTTGCCTCATGTCGTAGAGTATTTTAGCAGGCGAACGTCTGAGGTCGAATCGCGTTATCATTCATATGAGCTAGAGACCCTCGCAGTTGTACGCGCAGTAGAACACTTCCGCCATTACCTGTACGGTCGCCGGTTTCAAGTATATACTGACTGCAATTCCCTTAAAGCGTCAAAGTCTAAGGTAGATCTTACGCCGCGTGTGCACCGCTGGTGGGCTTATTTACAGGCGTACGACTTTGACATAATTTACCGAGAGGGCCGTGGAATGGAGCACGCGGACTTCTTCTCACGGAATTTGACACCAGAAATAGATATTCCAAAGTGTTCTAAGGCGGATACTAAAAAGGGTCAGTTTGTTGAACTCCATCAGGGCTGGTTATCTGTTGAGCAAAAACGCGATAGTGAAGTTCAGGACTTGATCACCAAATTCCACAACGACCAGCTGCCCGAAACTGTAGCAAATACTTATGATGTTCGGGACGGAATACTGTATAGGAAAGTAGTTCGAAATAAAATAGTTTCATGGTTGCCAGTAGTTCCACGTTCCCTGATTTGGACGTTGATCAATCATATTCACAATGAGATACAGCATTTAGGAAAAGATAAGACTCTAGACAAATTATATGAGCAGTATTGGTTCCCTCAAATGTCAAAGTGTGTGCGCAAATTTATTGACTCGTGTATAGTTTGCAAATCATCAAAAGGTATTTCCGGTGCTCAACCTGTTCAACTCCACCCGATACCAAAAGCTCCGGTGCCATGGCATACTGTACATATGGACTTCTCTGGGAAGTTGAGCGGGAAAAGTGACCGGAAGGAATACTGTTCGGTAATGATAGACGCGTTCACAAAGTATGTGTTACTCGAGCATACTACATCCCTGGATGCAAACAGTGCTGTAAAGGCACTTGACAAGGCTGTTTCCCTTTTTGGAGCCCCTAAACGCCTCATATCAGATCAAGGTAGTTGTTACATTAGCTCTGAATTTAAAAATTATTGCGCTAAGAATAAAATTGAACTTCATTTTATTGCTACAGGATCCAGTAGGGCTAATGGCCAGGTCGAGCGAGTAATGCGTACCCTAAAGAGCTTACTGACAATTATAGAAAACGATGCAAATAAAACCTGGCGTGACGAATTGGGCAATGTTCAGCTCGCAATGAACAGTACCAGGTCTGCTGTTACTAAATATACCCCCACAGAACTTATGTTTGGGATTCAGGCACAATCACTAGGTATTTCTAGCATAAACTCAGATCCAGCAAATTCTCAAACTCGGTTAGACCTTGATGTCATTAGAGAGGATGCCTTAAATAATATTAATAGGGCTGCTGCATCAGAAATCGAACGTTTTAATCGGGGTCGTGCTGTCATCAAACCGTTTTCTAAAGGGGACTACGTGTTTATAAAAAGCAGCGAACGCAACCATACAAAACTGGACAGAAAGTTCAAAGGACCTTATTTAATAACGGCTGTACTTAATAATGACCGATACGAGCTCAAAAGCTTAAATAATTCTAATCGCACCTTCAAATACGCTCATGAAAACTTACGCGCAGTACCATCAGGTCACGAAGGTTTACTCGAAGTTTCAACTAGTTTGTTGAATGACGAGGAGACCGTGACGGCGGAAATAGATGCCGATAATAGTTTGCAGGTAGACCAAAATGATAGATTATCTAGAAATAGTTCTGACACCTTAACTGCGAGTTCTGACACTATTTCTGTAAGCCGCTCTGATACACTTTCCGTAGGTTCAGATACTGATAGTGTATATTCTGACCCCGAGACAATAGAAGTACAGTGTGAAGTTGAAGTTCATACCGAACAAGGCAGTCAGTAGCTTTAGGTATTATGTTGTCACCATTTATGCTTTACGATATGTTGTTGGAGTAAAGTTGGTCGAAAGGACAGTGGTATCTATGCCAGAGTCTGGTGGATACACTCGTCCGGTCCAAACTTGTAAGATGGCTGTTAGAGAGTGTCATCCGGGCCAAAGGGTCTTTGGTTGGAGGGATGCACGTCTCTATGTAAAGCATGGTGTTTGTGTGTGAATTGGTCGAAGGGACAGTGTCGTCCGGTTTAGCCATGCTTTTCATTAAGTTATCGCAAATCGAAAGGACACACTCGTCCGGTCCAAATCAACTAGAGAAGTATAATATTCAAGTGATCGGCATGTTTGCTTTTCTTACAAGTTTGTCAGGCTGGACGAGCGGATAGATGGGTCAGTCGTTGGTTTGTTACAGGACTGTTAAATGAAACGCGCCCGAGGACGGTCGACAGTCAGTCTGGCCGTGACGGCGCCTAGCAGTAGCGCCATCTACTGATATGTGATTGAACTTCTTTGATTTTGTAGTTGATTCCCTTGTGTTAAATATTGTATCACTGATAGCTAAGTAAGTTGGCTGCGCATATTAACAGCGCCATCTATTTGAATCAGAGTGAACTTACTAGACTGGTGTAGTAGGTTCACTCTAGCGAAGCGTCGTATCGTTGGTAGCGAGGCGTTCGTTATTGGGTCATAACTCATAATCAAACGATTGGACAGAATAACGGTCGCAGGCGCACCAAGTCCTCGACGAATCGCTAATATATCTGTAATATGTTACGATTTCATTAAGTTGTCTTGTAAATCGAATGTAAAAGTACAATTAGTGGATTAGTGCTGGTTCAATTGTATTTTAACTGTGAAATTGATTTGTAACTCGTTAATTAAACTCAAACGTGAATACTTAGTGTATCACTTACGCTCAACGCTCGAATACCCACGATGTCTGACCAAGATATGGCCACTCCTGCACCTACACATATATGTATATATACATATATGTATATATACATATATATATATATATATATATATGTATATATACATATATATATATATATATATATATGTATATATATATAAGAAAAGTTGCCGTGAATCATCAATAGATGGCGCTGCAAGCAAAAACCTTGACTGATAACTCTATACACTATTATTCAATATACTCTATGGCAATAGCCACTGTATTCCGTCGACGCACGCGTCGATCCCCACTGTTTTCTATAATGATACTAGCGCCCCCTAGCGCTCGTAATTGCGCTAGAGCTATGGGATGGGTGTCTTCGCATTGCATTCTTTGCAGTAAGATTGGCTAGATGGCATTGATAGCTCAAAAACTCGAATTTTCGGATAGTGACGTTTTGATTTTGAGTGAGCGATGTGACGTTTATGCAATATCAGTTGTCTCTTTCTAAAGACCGATGTGCAAACCGTATCGCCGGGTACTGTAACAAGTACTTGTAATATGACAGTACAGGTTATCATCTGGGTCGTGGAGTAACAGTGACAAGGCCTATTACCGCGAAAATAAAAATTCGTAAATTTGAAGGATTTTTCTGTGTCACTTAAACGAAGGCGTCATTAGAGTCATCATCATTAGTCTATGATAGTCCACTGCTGGACGTATGTATCTCCTATTAACTATGCGTATAACGCATTCTGGGCAAGCGGATTGGCGATCGCAGTAATGTGTATGATGACCACTATGATGACGTTGCTGCCCATCATCAATCTTTTATCAAATAGTGGTCAGTGACACTTCAATCCCTTGGTCGACTCTTACGACACCCGCAGGAGGAGTTGGGGTGGTCACAAATGTATTCTTACTGCCGTCACCACACGGCTTATTACATAAATCACAAATAAAATCTTAATTATAAGTACAGCTACATCTTTGCGGCGTTTGGGGTTGAAACTTTGGGGCCGGGAGCCAAGTGCGCGTCGCCTCTATAAGGACATTTCCAAGCGCCTTATAGAGGCGTCGGGTGACCAGAGGGCTGGCCAGTATTTCGCACAGACTCGGCATAGCAGTCTAGCGCGGCAATGCGGCCAGCTTTGTGGGCTCTCTACCTCCCCAGCAAGAGCTGGGGCAAATTTTTTATTTATATTTTTTCTCAAACATGCAACGAAATGTTGTCATTATGTTCGTCATAATAGGCTTTAAAGTATGACGTTGCAGGCGGATGACCTCGAGATAATATTAAAGGATTTTCATACGAATTTAACGGCCTAGGCCGGTAAGTAATATTTTTTTAAACATGGCGTCGGTTTTCATGAACAGGCTAAACAGCAAAATTCTGTTTTTTTTATTGTCGTATTTTTTTGCATATGTTTGAGAATCCTATTATTTTGACTTCAGTTAATAAAAATACGTGAGTTTAAACAGTTTTTGTACATTTGAAAGTGAATGTGTTTCACAATAAATGGTTTATATAAATAGCAGCAGTTTACTTTTTTCAATAATTACTCAAACGTTAACTAAGCGAAGCATGCGCTACACGCACTCTTTCCTAATAAAATATCAATTTCCGTACAAAAAAACAGTTGTGGTTTATTAAGTTATTTTATTACTAATACTCTTTATTACTACCTACCTATACAGGGTGAAATCTAAGTATTAATCTGATATACAAGGTGGCTAGAAAATACGTGCGTTCTTGTTGTCTGTGAGGTTTTAGGACTCAGAATTCACTTTTATTTTTTTATAATGAAAGTGAGTTTTATGCATATATTGACAAATATACAAAGAATTATAAAAGAAAATAACAAACTAAAACTAAAAATATAAAATTAAAGAGCCCTTTGAGAATTTCCCTTAGAAAATGGTTAAAGGCGCCTAGCCTTGTAAGGGATTGCATATACCCGAGAAAATTGACTGGTGGTTGCTAAGACCGAGGGGTGCAGGCATCAGCCGCGTAAGCTGAGCACGTGGGTTCGATCCCCACCTCTGACGTTGGTGATCTTGGTCGTTTTTTCTTTGGTATACGACGCCCAATAAAATTAAAACTAAACCTACCTACAAAAATAATATCCTATCATAAGAAAACCACGCCGTCCAGCAGGTCCGCTTGCGGCATGGACCCCATAACGCTGGCGGCGTTACCTCTCTGTACCGCAAGAGCGATGCGTTGGGAGAGGTACGCGTCAGCTCTTTGGTCCCCGGTTGTGTCGACCAGCCGCGCCGACATGGCCCTCATGACAACCTTCATATCAGAAGACCAGGGGCCCAGGGTCTCTATCGCGAGCGCCGCAAACTCATAGTCTTTCAGAAGGGATGAGTATTTGCGGCGTTTAAGAACCTGGGCATGGTCAGCTGCAGCACCGGACTGTAGACGAGTGTCCTGGATGTGAGACCGAGCGAAGGTATCTACGCACGTAACGTCCCACAACTTTTAATGCATAGGTACAATTCCATGACCAATCCGGTCTTAAAACTACCTACCATAACACTGAGTCAATCAGTGTTAAGAAAGACTGTAGAATCATAGAATTTTGGAAAAATTAATTTAAAATAAGATAGGTCAAAAGAAATATCTAATTCATGTTTCATGTTTGATTTCTATAACAAACATAGATTTTATATTTAAATATTCATTATTATGAAATAAAAAAATTAAAACGGATAATATTTAATTAACTGCCGCAGTTGTTGAAGTTAATAGTACATTACTACCGAGGCCGGGAAGTGACTGGTTGCCGGCCGAATATATGTAGACGGACGAGCGAAGCGAGGCCGGATAGTATTCGGACGGCAACCTGTCACTTCATGGCCGAGGTATGTATAATGCTTTTCTCAAACATGCAATGAAATGAAACAAAAAAATGTATCTTCATTCTAAGAAATTAATTAATGTACGCGAGTTTATAAATCCGTCTTCATAGTTTTATTTCATGTGTAATCCTCGCGGCAACCGAAGAAAATATTATTAATTATTATTTGTAACGCACACGCTTACCTATGTAGTAATAGTAAGTAATTCGCCTTTGTACTAGCAATGTACAAGTTGCAGAACAAGAATATTCTTTAAATTGCAGAAACATACTCGAAAGTTTCCGAGAAATTTCATGAGAATTTAATAGTAAGTTCCCATTGAGAATGTTTCCATGAAATAGTGTATGTATGTGTAGTGGTATTGTGTTTTTACAATAAGGGTTTTTGATAGTTTTTCCGCCACTATGGGTTGGTGACGTGGCGGAACTGTGGCGCAACGAAAGGTCCAACCCGTCCAACGAACTGTCAAAATAAGTACGCGAATTTAATTTTCTATATAATGGTTTTAGGAATATTGTTTTCTAAAATAAAGAAAAATATCAGTTCCAAGTAATTTTTTGTACGGTCATCATGGAGACTTAACTAATAGTGATTCTATTTGCAAAGACATAAGTAGCAATTTACAAGTTGCAGAACATTCTCAAATTTGCGGGAATATACTCGGAAATTTCTGAGAATATAAGAGTAAGTTCTCATTGAGAATGTTTCCTTGAGAACTTATAAAAAATTGTTATGAAGATTATTGTATTTCACAATTTTTTTATTCAATATAACATAATTTATAAATCAATTACAATTTCATTAAACTAACTACATCTAAACATAGGTATCAAAATGAAAACATCGAAACAATAATTATAATAAAAAAAAAAATTAAAGGTATAAGTAAAGTTAAAGGTAAATCAACACTAAACTAATCAAACAACCCACCCCGCGTCACTCCCGGCGCAAAGGTACCCATAACACTCGCAGCATTGCCGCGCTGAACCGCCATGGATAACCTTTGCACCAGAAACGACCCGGAGCGAGGGTCGAGGCCTCTGTCCCGCAAACGACGTCCCACATCTTTAAAGAACGCTTTTGCTTCCGAGCACCAACACCCCATCACCTCTACCGCCAATGGGACAAACAAATAACCCCCCAACCCTAAATATTTCTCCCGCTTCTTCATCGCCGCCAATTCTGCCGCAGCACCCCCCGACCGGACAGTCCGACCAATATGGGACACGGCAAAAGTGCTGACGCACGTCGCGTCCCACAACAAGCACTTTCCCCTATGCCACGGGACCAGCGTCAATCCGTCCGGCCTCTTACCATCGGACCGACTGAGACCCGGTGGCTCTAGCACGCACGGAACATTTGCAGAAACTAGAGCCCTCCGGATAATGTCGTTCAACGCATGGTGCCGTGGGAATCGCCCTGCACACCGACTACAACTCAGTGCGTGATGACCACGACTCTCCACCATAGAGCCGCAAATGCATAGATGAGGTTCGCACACATTGCAGCCAAGGCGGAGGACTACAGCCACCCGCAACGAGTCGTTGTCTAGCAGGGTACCCAAATGCGAGGAAGGCAACGCATGCAGCCAAGCACCGGACTCGGGTTGCGATACGGCATTAAGCCTAGCCCTATCGACCCCGGTCGCATTTGCCACCAGACAATCGAAAGCCCGCTTAACCCCAACATCATCCCACGATCTCTGGCTATCCCGTCCCTCCGGTGGAGAAGCGCCCGGGTTGAGCGCCGACCAAGTCTCCAAGGCTACAGAAGCGAAGGGTAAAGATATCCCGCTGCCATTCAAGGAAAAAATTTGAGCAACGAGATCCTCCACCCCACACGATGACGCCAGGAAGGCCGGCACGCAAACATCTCGCACCGGCCGTACTCCCAGTCCACCGAACCGAATAGGCAGAGAAGCCTGATCCCACTGCCAGCCGTCGAGGGAGACGTTAAGCAGCACCTCTACTGACTCCTTCAACACTCCGTCAAAGGAGTCAATTTGCGCTGGATAAAGTTTTTTTTCGTCATTTTATGATATCATTCGAAAGAATGGATAAAAAATATCATTTTTTCTTAAGAGACATAGTATCTAAAACTAAAAGAATAACCAAACAAGTTTGGTTCAAAATTGGAAAAAAATTGTAGTTGGTTCGATTTCCGGGTGAAGCAAGTAATTTTTTGAAAAACTTTGAATGCACTATTACTAAATTTTAAAAATAACATTTAGTCTTCTTTCAGCAAAATACACTATCTACGATATTTAAGGTAGTTCCCCTTCATGTCCCATAACTTTGGGACGCCCTGTATACAAAGGTTTTGGCATGATTAGATTGCTTGTAAAATCTACATTGCCGAGAACATTTTCTATAGAAGTTTCGCTAATTATGAAACTTATCCTCGGTACAATGCTAGGCATAAGAGTGTTGTTTTTAGTAACACCACTGCAAATGCGATTTCAAGTTCTCGGTAATTTACTTATACAAAGTCCTTGTTTCTCAGGGTATACGATGATGTTTACTATACTTATTTACTACCAATGTACGACGAAGATCGAATATATTGACGACTGACGAGTGACGAAAACACGTGCGATCTTAATTAATACATCGATTCAATTTGCGCATTAAACAGTATAAGGAAGAAAACTGTATAAGAAGTTTGCTGGTGGTAGGACCTCGTGCAGGGTCCGCCCAGATAGCTACTACCGTCTTACCCGTTAACCTGCCGCTAAATAGCAGTGTTCGCACTGCTGTGTTTCGGTTTGGGTAAGATAGCCGGTGTAATTACTGGCATAGATAGAGGCAATCCATCTAAGTCCTCAGGGTAGGCAGCGCATAGGCGATTTTTTGCACATGTCCATGAGTCTCAGTTCCCGCTTTCCATCAGATGGGCTGAGAGCTCAGTTGTCTACCTTCGTCACATAAAAAAAGAAAATAGTGACAAATCGAACGAAACGTTTGGTTGACGGAACTAGAGACCGAAGAGACGGCTCCTCGCGCAACGTATCAGCTTTTTAAAGGGAGGAAATAACGTCGTCAGCATTCTCGGTACAATGCCACGAGGGCCTATTATAGGTATAGAGTAGGTTAGTTACATTTGTTTAATAGTATGCTTTAAAACGGGTTATTTACCATACATATTTACATGGTGTATATCCTGTTTTATATCATAGCAATAATGTAAATGACCATGTTAGCGTAAACCTTATACATTTTTTTATATACGTAATATCAGCAAAATAATCAAAGATTTGCTTTTTTATTAACATCTCAATTTATTTGATTATATTTAATTGGGACTCGCGACTCATTAATAAGCATTTTAACGTATTGTTATCAGTCAAACTAAGTACTTGAACATGCTCATTACTTTAATCACATGTGGATAAAATGCGTTTTCACACGCTCGTTTTAAAGGATAAACGACGGCTTTACAACCTAGTTAGAGGAAATAGTACTGTAAGATACAAGTGCAAAAAAAATTGGTTTACACGATACTCAATGATAAATTAAAACACGACCGAAGGAAGTGTTTTAAATCGACACGAGTTACGAATTTCCTTTTCGCTCATGTAACATTTTTCCTATGAACAAATAAAACATGAAAGCCGCTCGCCATACTAAATTGCCTTTCAAAAACGGTCCTGATTAGTTGACAAGTGTCATCCCCTCTTCAATGTATCACGGTATTCACGGTAATGAATTTCAATATCAACCCATAAAAACTTACACCGCCATTTAAAAATAGTTGTGATTAGTCCATCAAAGTTTTGATTGGCTACATTCTATAAACATTTGTCAAAGATGTTGCACCGAAATAGGCGCGGTGTTACGAAAAGCGCCATGTCCTGGCCATCTTGGCATTGAACAATTGTTTTTGGGGGCATTTTTGAGCTGGCGTTAGACGTCCATGTATGGTCGCAGCATTTTTCAGACAGATGGACCACAACTGAACCACTTTTGCACTAGCGCATAAAAAAGCACCATCTGTACTGAAAAAATACATTATCATTTTATTGGCACTTACTGCCTACCATTCCAGATGTTTCTGCTACCGGATATAAATCGTTTATATCCGACATACTTACGGATAAAGTAGCATGATATGAGAAAAATGTTCTTTCCGTAGACCCTCCAACTATACAAAGTTGTGGATTGCGTAGGTACATTGCAGCTAAGTCGGACATTAAAAATGATTGAACCATATGAATAAACAAAAAAAAAATCTAAAAAAAATATAGGTTGGTAAATATCTACGTTGTATTTGCTGATCATTAATATCATTATACATGATTACTAATTTTAAAAAGTACAATTCTTCGTTATGTAGGTTTGTATATTATATTGATGTGAAAATTTGATAATACGAGTACCTAGGTATGTCGAATTAAAAGAGAGTGTTTGATAGTAACTTATTTTCCCGTACCAAAGAACATTAGAGAAAACTGATTTATAAAAAGTTAAGACAGTTTTCACTTAATAATCACCAAATTGAGAAAATATTATTATATCATATTACGTTTAATTTTAGACAGGCAGCTGATACGTCTAAATCAGAGTTCACTCAGGTAAAATTGTTGGGGTTCCGTAGTAGACAAGGAACCCTTACAGTTTCGCCATGTCCGTATGTCCGTCTGTCTGTCTATCCGCAGCAAAGCTCAGGTTCACCGTTTTTTTTTTTGATATTTTGTCAAGTTTTTTTTTAACTTGTTAACACTATGTTCCTTCACAACTTCCAAATGAAAACCCGACTTCAATCGATTTCTCCAAGATCCCATCATAAGACTCTGATTTGGAGCCAACGCGACCATCTCAGGGTTTATAAGCCTTCGATTTAAAAAAAACCGGCCTAGAGCATGTCAAGCCATGCTCAGTGTAAGGCTCCATAGTTATTAAAAAACGGCTGGTTATATGATTTGCTGGTGGTAGGACCTCGTGCAGGGTCCGCCCGGATAGCTACCGTCTTACCTGTTAACCCGCCGCTAAATAGTTAATACTGTGTTCCGGTTTGGGGGTAAGATAGCCTTAGCCGGTGTAATTACTGGCATAGAGGCAATCCATCTAAGTCCTCAGGGTAGGCAGCGCATGGGCGTTTTTTTTAATCACTATGTCAATGGGCCTCAGTTCCCGCTTTCCATCAGGTGGGCTAAGAGTCAATTGTCTACCTTCGCCACCTAAAAAAATGTTCGAAATAGTTTTTTTTTAGTATTCAATAAGCCCACTCACTATTTAAGATTATTGTCATATTTTTTGTACCCATAGATCAAAGATGAGGGGCACTATTTTTTTTAATTTTGGAGCGATTATCTCCGAAACGTCTGTTTACCTTCTTTTTAAAGCGTTAAATTAAATCGCATTAAGCGTACATTGAGCGCAGCAAATGTCCTTGCATGTCGATCACAAAGTCAAATACCCCAAGCACCCTAGACAACCGCAAATAGTACGAGAGAAAGCGTTTGTTAAAATAAACAACTATTATTATGCGTCCATTCCGCTCCACATTTCAGCCTGCATTCTATTTTAATAAGCAGCGGTGCTAATGTAACCCATAATCCGTTGGAATTAGGTCACTGTCAACTTGAATAGGATGCAGTAAAACACATTGATTATGTTTGTGGATAATTTGATTTCCCGATTATTCTCCACTCTACGAAATCAACGAATTTGGACGAATTACGTTTCGTGTAGCGAACGAATTTCGTAGAGTTCAGTGGGGATAGAATGAGCATTCGCTCGTTTGGAGTAAATCGACCGTTATGTATAGGTAAAAAACTTAAGTAAGTCACCTGTTGTATGTAGTAGTGATCTATTCAAATAGACAATACATGTTTAAAATGCGAACACAAACAAAACAAATGCCTATATGGATAGATTGCAACCACATACAACAGGAGCTTTTCTTAACTTTTTCACCTATATCGTTCGTTACGTCATCCATTTCCTAGATGGGGAGCTACCACTGTTCAGTTTAGGTCCTAAACTGAATCGCGATGTATACATCAAAAACCGATTAGGCGAACCTAAGCTCAATCACATTTAAGAAATCATGGTAGACTGCAGTTTGTGTTTTCTCTAAGGTATTTACTTAGTGAAAATGTTTGATCCGCTTCGCTTGGGAATGGAATACATCACAATCGTACTACGTAACTAAAAACCAAAGAGCTGGTGATATCCTAGTATAACGCTTCACTATTACAAGGAAATACCGCCTGCATCCTCAGTACAATGGAAAATATTCCCACACGTACCAAGAAATTCGGAAATTCATTCAATGCCGAACTATTAAAAAGTGGAATTCTCTACCGGCACATGTTTCCTTATACGTATAAGTTTAAGCGAAGCGTGAACAAGTATCGGGCAGAAGGCGGTGGTAACTGACAGGTTACTGCTGGTCTCCTGTTCGTTGCCGCCGCGATTTGGGCTCCACTTTTCACTTACGATCAGGTGGAGTGGAGCTACGTTGTTGTTGTGCCAATAAAAAAAACACGAACAAAGACAAGGGCTAATCTTAGATGTAGGTACACTAGGTACTGGAGGTAGGTTAGTTCGATTTAATTTATGTAAATTAAGTGTACAGTTACGAAAATAAAGGTCGATAAAAAATCATAATCTACATTAGCTATATGTTATTAATTTCATAAAGGTCTTTACTTTCGCCTTGTATACCCACAGTAAAGTATACTAAGTAGATAGTGTAAATACCTACTTTAAACGAAATACACATTTTGTTTAATTTTATTGCGCTGAAAACGCAGTCAGAACTTTGGGTTAACTTATTTTTAAAATACTCACTTATCATCATCATCTTCTGCGCCTTCCGTGTCGTCGAACTCTACGCTAATTTCCTCTTCTATTATCTCTATTATTTCTTCCTCACACTCACTGACCTCGCTCTCGCTCTCACTCTCACTTTTCACTACACTAGTTTCGTCATCCTGTCTATCACTATCTACGAATCCACTGTCACTATTATCACTAGATGTTCTTTTTAGTTCGTCCACAACTTTGATTGTTAATGGCTCTTCGTTTTCGTTAATGTTTATTATTGTTTTATTTTCATTTTCGTTTCTGGATACCACTACGCCCCCTAGAAGTTCATCATTGTCTGGTAGAGAATCTTCTAGATATTCCTCGTCCTCTTCCGAAGATAAGGATTCAAAGGATGAATCGCTCTCATCCGTTTGCTGTTCACCGTCATCGAAAATTATGTGTTTACTAAATATGACGCGCTTTTTTCCACAATCAGATCTGTCGTCATCAGAACAGCCTTCAGTATCAGACTTGGGCAGTTTTAAATTTGACTTCTTTTTAAATGCAGGCGATTCTTCATCCTTCGAATCTAAACTAGCTTTATCGTGGTTTTCTTTTTCCAAAAGTTTCTCCAGTTCGCCTTGAAGCTCGGTCTTGTAGTTGTTTGTTTGTTTATCGTCAATGCTTTCGTAGACATGTTGCTTGCTGTCGTTGGCTCCCATGTCATTGATTTCATCGATGGTGCAGTCTATGCTGCGCGCAATCTCCCGCAGCAGTGCTTCAGCGTGGCGTTTCTCCGTGTCATCTGGCACGTCGGACACGTACACGAGCGACACGTGTTTCTCGGGGCGAGCGTACTTCTGCAGGACAAGCGCCTTCACGAACTCCGCGGGATCTGCGTCAGTCGACTCGGGAGTATTTCTGGCTACGACGTCATCCTTCAGCTTCGGATCGCAATCGGATAAGCTCCGTTGCAAATTGCAGGGCGTCTCTTTCTGCGGACTGACGCGGCAAGACTCCGCACGCGCCGTTTTTCTTTTGTTTTTCTTTCGCTTCCCCGCCATTATTTCGAAGATGGCGCCGACGCCTGATTTCTGGCTGTAATTCGTTTCGGGTATGAGTAGGTTGACTACATCTTTTCTAAGCGTGTCGTTCGTTGGGCTATTCTCGGGCGATCGAGAGTCGACTGAGGCGTGCGCGGGAGTGGCGTCGCTCGGTTGTTTCCGTGGGGATTCGTGCTCGGCCTTCCCGCCTTTTCGTTTGAATAGCTTGAACATGGCTGGAGCGGTCCAGCGCGCCCGACGCGCGAATATTAACTGTTAGGAAACGGAATTCGCGACTGGCATTATGTTATTTATGTCCTGGAAGAAACAGTATGCGATGTGTTGTTATTGGAATTATTTTGGCAATAATTCAGTGTTAATTACGTACGAATGTCTAGTTTCCATACCAACGAAAAGTAGCGATTCTCGAGCAAATCATACAGATAACCTACTCATGTTACACCTAATTAACGCATCTTGAAACTTGGCCATAAAATCTAATAGCCAAACCTTCATTTGCTATGAATCATTATCGTAAAATTAGCAAAGGTCGTGCCCATAATAAAGTATCTCACAACACTACGCGACAAATTACAAATATTTCACAATATTGATGATTATTATACATGTCAACCCATTCAAAACCAAAATATAAAAATTGGCTTCGAACGATCGGTAAACATTCATAAAAATATTATACAGAAAATCCGACCAAGTGCGAGTTATAGACTCGCGTGGAAAGGGTTCCGTACGTTGACGAAGGAGATTTTCTATGATATTTAAAAATACTATACCTAGACTTCTTATAGGTTTTCCTGTAAACTATACTATTACACTACACTGTACACTTACATTGTACTATTTTCTGTATTTTTTGCAAAATATTAGCGAGTAGTAGAGGTGTGCGCCGGCATAGAAATCACCGGCGGCGGCGCGCCGCAAAATTTTGCCGGCGTGGCGGCGCCACGCCGGCGTCAAGGTCAAATTATTACCCTGTACGTTCATACATATAAGGATGAGAAGGTATTAAAAACCTAGATATTGTTTAGGACAAGTTTATTATTAAAAAAATAAACACCAAACAAAGTTATAGATTGCATTTTATGCGGCAATAGTCATAATTATAGTGTACGAAAATTATTTTACTAACTCGCACAACGGCCCTACCGCGAAAAACGCGGTAGTAGGCCTGGATCGAGTCGTCTACATGTTCCTAATACTATAGATAAGAGATAATACTTCAGATATTGTCAATAGTATGCATTCCTGATTGTACATATCGTCGTTGAGATTGCCAATTCCGTTATGTGCACGATTTCAGGAACTGAAAATTCAATCCAAATGACATATGTTTACAGTCTTCTTTTGTCAAATTTGAAATTTACACATAACAGAATTGGCAATCTCAACGACGATATTCCCAATAATACGAATTTTAAATGCTACAAATACCCAACACTACAAATTCCCAATACTATAGGTTCCCAATACTACGAATTCCCAATAGGTACTGCAGATTTCAAATACTACAGATACCCAGCTTTACAACCTCTTTGTAGTACCATCATCGCCCACACTGCTAGTCATACATCGGTGTATAAACACATGAAAAAATATTTTTTTTATATAAAATCTATTTTTGTATAATTATTTTGCTGTGTTTGACGTTATTATTACAAGCCTACAAAAACTGCAAGCCAAATGTTAAATGCGTTTAATATACTCATAAATAAATATTTCGTATTCTGTCCAAAAAGAGGAAACATACCGACATGAGAAATACCTTTCTTAAAATGCTTATGAAAAAAAAATTGTTTGGAGGAGGAAACAGGGAACACAAAACCATGTTTTCGCCAATTTTACATAGGTATTATGAGATTTATGAGGCGAAGCTGCAGTTGTCTATTTCTAAGCCGTACAAAGCGACAGCAAATTTTTTCTAAAGCCATTTTTTTTAAAAGCTTCCTCCTTTTTCCTCTATAAATATCTTATTCAAGAAGCACAAAAATCATCAGTTGCAAACACTGAAATTAATGGAATCAGTTAATAGACAGTCATTAAACCTCCTATGGTGGCCTAACGTAAATAATGAAAAAACATCCATCATCATCATCAGCCTATCGCAGTCCACTGCTGGACCTAGGCCTCCCCAATTTCACGCCACCGTTTTCGATCTTTGGCTGCTCGCATCCAGCTCCTGCCAGCCATCCTGCGCAAATCGTCGCTGCACCTTGCCTAAGGGCGTCCTACACTTGCCGAGACGCGATCTGCACTCAAGAACTCGTTTAGCCAGTCGGTTCTACGGATAATATGGCCAGCCCACTGCCACTTCAGCTTGCTAACACGGTGGGCTAAGTCGATCACTTTGGTTCTCTGCCGGATAACCTCATTTCTGATTCGATCCCGCAAAGAGACGCCGAGCATTGCCCTTTCCATAGCTCGTTGAGCAACCTTGAACTTGTGGCCGTACCGTCAGTGTCCACGTTTCGGCTCCGTACGTCATGACGGGTAGGAAGCACTGATTGAAAACTTTTGTCTTCAGACAATGTGGGATCGACGATGTGAAGAATATAATATAATGAAAAAGCACACAACTAGTAATACCTAGGATTATAAGCCTAAAAGTGGTTCAATAAGACCTACGTTACGACTTACAAGCAAATGTGTTGAAAAAAGCATTACAGTTGGGAATCAGTAGACGTGAAATCTAGAGAATATGGAATCTGTACACATAGGAATCAATCAGTAATATTGAAAATCTGTAGACATGGGAAACCGTAATATTGGAATATTAAAGTATTGGTATTCTGTAGGTTTGTAAATCTGTAGTATTGGGAATGTGTAGGTGTAGACTTGGAATTCTGTAAAAGAAAGAATTCTGCTCAAGTAGTGTATTTTTTTCGTAGGTGCGTATCAATATCTGAAAATCTGCAATCCAGAAATGCTGCGCATACAATCTTTTCGGTCAGAGGGAACCGCTTGTCGATATTGGCAAGCCTATTGTTGTTTAATGTCAATATGATCAGCGTGGCGCGTAATTTAAATGATTTTATTCCGTAAATTTTTTGTCGCGGCGTGAATTTTCAAAACCTCGGCGGCGGCGGCGGCGTGGGTCCCGCGGCGCGGCGCCGCCGCGCCGGCGTGGCGCACACCTCTAGCGAGTAGTTTCGGACGGAAGGGAATCAAAGACAATTATTGCATTTTTTTTATTACTTCAATATTATTTACAATCATATAAAATTATATATATAGTTAATTATAATATGAAATAGTTATACACCGTGTTTTTATTGATTTCCGTTAAATTAAAAGGAAGCTTATTTAGGTCAAAAATAATCAATTTGCCTAAGAAACTAGTATCTTAACTCTTACTGTTATTGAGTTATTAAAAAAATAAGTTTAATGACTGAACAAGTGTATTCCTTTATTACATCCTAAGGAAACTTATTTTAACATGTGCCGTCAATCACCTGAGATCTTATTCTTAAGGTTATCTCACACTTACCATTTCATTTATTATGTATGAAAACGAAAAAAATATTTTTTTTTTCGAATTCGATTAAAAGCAATATACCAGGTAGCTCCAATTAACGTACCAAGCAGCCTGTTAAAATTAACGGAATTTAAAAGAAACACGGTGTATATTATATCAGTGTGTAAAGTGGCTTTTGCTTTAACCAGCCAGCTGATAGCGAAACACGAAGAGATGATTGTTTTGAACACATGAATTGGGAAGAAATCCTACATTTCAACAAGAATAATGTACAGAGAAAAATTGTGCATTTTTTTGAACATTAACTTTTTCTCGGTTGGGTAATGGTTACATACGTTTTGAAAAAAACGAGAAAAATTAAGTATGGACAAAACATTGCGTCATTCTAAAAAGCGGCGTACAAATTACCTACTAGATCAGTTATTTTATTTGAATGGCTACTGTGAAGTTCGTGGTTCCTGGCCCCTATACCACAAAACTTTACAAGCGAACAATTCTACAAAATTGTCAACTTTTTGTATGGGAATTTATACAATTTTGTAGAATTGTACGCTTGTAAAGTTTTGTGGTATAGGCCACTGCTCGTTAGTTTGAAAGTTACCAATTTTTTCACAGGTGAGTATTGTCACGGTCACGTGAAAAATCAATGATGCAACACACAAAAAATAGTAAAAACATATTTAGAGTTGGACACCGTTCAAATTTATCAATCCCACGGGACGGCCTCCCGTAAAACAGGTTTACGTTCATTAGAAAAAAAATAGAATGAATGAAATTGATGCGTGTCTGCAAGAATTGTTTTGATATCATGATGTGTGTACGAGTATCATTTATGATACGATTTATATGACAGACGATGAGTTGTTTGGTTACGGTAGAGAAGAGTATCAGTTAACATTATGTTTTACTATTTTAAAAGTCTATCCTTTTAATCTTTTCAGATTTTATTTACGGTTTTTTAGTTTATTATTTTGATGACTAAGCGAAAATTGGCTGTAAAATGATGCCCGCTCGAGTTTATTATTGAATAATAGGAAGGTATCTACTTATTTTGTAATAACTAACTAATAATTAAAGGTGAAAGTCAGGTTTGTTATTAGTCCATTAAAACTCCTTTGACGAGAAAGTAAATGTCTAATCCTAGTTCGTTTACTAACTAAATACGTGTAATTTTAAGCAAATAAGAAACTTGAGACTGTTTTCACTTTCACTAGCAGATTACAACGTTGAGTAAGTACATAGTACGTACTGAATACTTGTGTAAAGGATACTCCTAGCAATGTACAGTCGAGGAAATTGAATGTTTAGCACTTTGCGGTTCAAGTTAATTTGGTTGTGTTGTATACTGTACTAAGCAAGTCCAATGTAAATTGAGCCATAAACTGTTAAACATTCCATTTCCTCGACCGTACAAGTTGCAGAACATTATCAAAATTATGGGAATACCTATATTGCGGAAATTTCCGAGAATTTTCATGAGAATTTAAGAGTAAGTTCTCATTGAGAATGTTTCCTTGAGAACTTATAAAAAAGTGTTATGAATAATATTGTATTTCACAATTGAGTCAACAAGGCATAAAATATACCTTAAAAGGCATGTATATACAACGGATTTGACGAAATTAGATTTCTTGTAAAATTTTGTAGAACATTCTCTATAGAAGTTTCGCAACTTATGAAACTTCTCCTCGGTACATATCTAGATACTCCTAACGTAACGTCCATGTGCTAGTAAAAAACCGGCCAAGAGCATGTCAGGCTATGCTCAGTGTAGGGTTCCGTAGTTATTTTAAAACGGATGGGCCGATTAATATAAATTATGTTCGAAATAATTTTATTTTAATGTATTCTTAATATTCATTATTTATTTAAATTTTATGGACTCACGAATCAAAAGTTAGAGATGGTCCCCCCCGCCTCTACATTTTTTTTAAATTCTGGAGTGGTTATGTCCGAAACTATTGACTTTAGAAAAAATATTTATTTCAAGACCCTTATTCTTTTTAAGAGATCTATTCGATAATACGCTACAGGACCCACACTACAGGATTGTAGCAAATTAAAAAATCATCCCCACTTCACCAATTGGGGATGTAGGTACCTGAAAAAAATAATATTTTCTAGTTTTTATTTTACCACTTTGTTGCCATGATTAATATTTATACCTGTACATTTGCATATTTCTAGTACTAACGGCTACATGCTGCGGACAGACAGACGGACAGACGTACAGATGGACATGGCGAAACTATTAGGGTTCCTTGTTTACTATGGAATCCTAAAAATGAAAAAAAATTCAGCAAATAGATATGGAAATGGTCACGTGACTTTTCGTTCAAGTCTATCATTCTTATAAATCACTTTTCGCTTATCGTATACGATTGCAGAATGGCATGTTGGCTAAGCCTGTAGCACTATTTTCGATAAAACCTGCAATGGTGTCTGAGGGGTTACTTACCATGACGTACTAATGCGGCTTAGTTTAGGTCAAGAGAAAGGGACAAGGCTATACGAGTCGTAAATCACTGTCCCTTTCCCTGAACCTAAACTGAATCGCATTAGTACGTCATCGCAACCCCCCTGGTTTTACAGACAAAGTGGTTGATTTTTGTATCATTTGGGTCAAAATTATTTTCGTTGTCTTGTTTCATACCGCTCTGTCAGGCTTTTAGTTGCTGTTTCGACTCGGTATATGTATAAAAAAAAATCAGTGCACCTGTATTTCTTTTTCACGCTAGATTTTAATCCACACATCAGAAATTGAAACCAAAACATCATCTCATACAAAAATCACCACTGCGTCACGTTTTTAGGGACACAAAATAAGACAACGAAAAGAATTTTGACCCATTTCATAATCTTTTTTTCTCAACATATTTACTGTTTCCTTCCCACTGAAAAACAATCTATTAAAAATGTTTTGTGACGTCAAAATATATTTTTAATCCTTTATATCTGTCAATACACACGCTTCTAAAAATAAAGTCAACGTGCGTCTAACGGCGTATAAAGACGACCACTTTTACTTGAACCTTGTTTACTTTACTGACCTTCAGTTTTCAATTAATAACCATTTTAGGGTTCCCAAAATATTTAGTGCAGCCAAAATGGCAAAAACCAGAACGGTGGGGTTCCAAAGTTTCCGAAAAATTTCATGAGTATGTAATAGTAAGTTTCCATTGAGAATGTTTCCATGAGAAATGTGATGTAAATAACTATTTTGTCTTGCAAATAAGTAAACAAGGCAGTAAATATAAATCATAAGGCTAGGCTAATACGATCTTGGCTTCATTAGATTATTTGTTAAATTTAGATTCCCGAGAACATTCTCTATGGAAGTTTCGCCACTTTTGAAACTTCTCCTCGGTACAATGCTAACTTGTAGTGGTATTACTCGTCTACGTCCCCCTTTTAGCGACAAAGTGTCTCACCAGATTATTTCCGGAACAATTTCTTGAAGTCAAGGTCATCCCTTACGAACGCACAAAGACGCGAAACGGGGGTCACCGCCTCTTTAAATATAGAACGAGGGAAGGGCTGACTGAACTGCAAATACTTAAGGACTAAATGTTGTGGTTTTTTTTTTCTATTTCATTATACCGATTGCGGACGAACGTATTAAGCTCTATTCATCCATAAAACTGCACAAATGTCACCTCACTAACTTAAAAAAAGTTAAAAAAATTTTTAGGTAATAAATATAAAAAAACCTCGCATTTTCTTGAACCTTAAGACGACGGCTATCGTGGAAAAATATAATATTCATACCTTCGGAAAACTTTACATAACCAATTATAAACTCCAATGACCCACCCAATCCCAAGTCCCAATGAATTCACGGAAATCAATAAAAATCTTGATTTAAAGCTATTAATTGAATTCAACTTCTCTGGGTTGTCCAAAATCTAATTAAATGCATTACTGATAGGCAATTAAGTACCTGGCATAGGTATGGGTTTGTTATTTTATAGCTTATATTTTTATACTCGCATCAATCAAGTGATGGAAATAAGATTTTTAGTTTATTGCGGTTTACAAGAATTGCACTTAGGTAGGTGCTCCCACATTAGAAATAAAGTGTTATATTATATTATCTTTCTCTTTTTGACATTCTAGTATTGTATAACATCATCACCTACGAACAAATAAACCATGGAAGCCGCACGCCATACTAGATTGCCTTTCAAAAACGGTCCTCAATTTTAGTTGACAAATGTCATCCGCTCTTCAATGCATCACGGTAATAAATTTCAATATCAACCTTTAAAATTTTAAGCCGCTATTTGAAAATAGTTGTGATTGGTCCATCAAAGTTTTGATTGGCTATATTCTATAAGCATTTGTCAAAGATGTTGCGCTGAAATATGCGCGGTGTTAAGAAAAGCGCTATGTACACGTACAGCCCATCTTGGCACAATTGAACAATTTGTTTTTGGGGGCATTTTTGAGCTGGCGTTAGACGTCCATGTTATATATGGTCGCAGATCATCACTGTTACACTTTGTTTTATCGCCGTTGAGTTGTTATAATGTGCGAAGATGAAAGAAAATAAAAAAGAGCCCCATTCAACAGCCAAATTGGTGGAATTTTGTTGATGGGCATTTCTCCGAGCGTTTCAACCACCATGACTTCGGTGTCAACATTATTACGCGATTTCCGTGGGTATTTTATATTTTTTTAGAATATCTTGGTAGTTTTCAACTACGTCTACCAAGATATCCAAAAATTCATACATCTCTCAAGGTATTCGTGTGATAAGGCTGCCACCGAAGTCACAGCGATTGAAACGCTCGGATAAAACCTTGATATATTCTATAGAATGAATAAATAATCGCTCCTTAAGATATAGGTTCCGAAAATAAACGATCAATTTATGAAAGCTATCTGTGAAACGGAAATAACATGACGTCAGAGACCGCATGTGATGCGCAGACGACTGTTTTCATTTATGAAGATCCGTGTTTTGATTCATTTCAAGGATATAGACCAATTTTTAACCGAATTAAAAAAAAGATGGTTTTTAATTTAACAGTAGGCTTGCGACCTCCTCGCCCAACGCATTAATTAGTACTGCGATACAGCGAGGAAATGCAGCCAGCATCCTAGATAGGTATAGATAGCAATGCACATAGGAGAAGTTTCATAATATTGCGAAACTTCTATAAAGAATGTTATAATAATTTTACAAGCAATCTAATCATGCCAAAACCGTTGAATATCCATGCCTTCTAATGCATATTATTTTATAGTTTATACCTCGTTTACTCAATTGTGAAATACAATATTCTTCATAACACTTTTTTTAATAAGTTCTCATGGAAACATTCTCAATGACTTATTTTTAAATTCTCATGATAATTCTCGGAAATTTTCAAGTATATTCCCGCAATTTGGAGAATGTTCTGCAACTTGTAGGTACATTGCTAGGTATAAATTATAGGTAGGTTAGTTAGATTTAATTGTTGTATATAAATTGTAGTTTTGTAAATGAAGAACTGTAAGTACCTTTGTTTTTTATAGTAACCTCATAACTTTCGAGTGGGAGAACCGATTTTAATGATTTTTTTTTATTAGAAACCGGGGTCGCTTTTTATAAAGTTACAATTTACCATTTTGCTGTTTGCCTCTCTTTCTAAGCAATACGTGCGTGCGTTAGAGAGGCAAACAGCGAAATTGTAAAATGTAACTTTATAAAACGCGACCCAGATGTTCGCCGATTGGTCCCCTTTTAGCTTGGTCCAGTTCTGACAATGTTATGTTATGTTATGTTACGGAGGGACGCTCGACCGGACTCGAGCGGGCTATCGAGCATCAAATGTGCACATTGATCCCATTTCCCTTAGCTGGAGCTGCAGGTTAGTGTTCCGGTAGCGTTCCCTTACTTCCCTCTGGCCTTCCAAAGTTCTGACAATGGCATCTTACACTTTTCACTGCAAGTCTTAAACTTACATATAGCATGGTCACGTTTTTATTCGCTTGCCTTTAATCCCAAATTAATTGCAACCATTTAAAAAGAAAGCCCATACATTAGACATTGTAATAAATTGTACCCAATGTATTGTATTATCTGAAGAGCATTATTTCGGGAGCAATCGTCTGGAGCGCAGCGCACTCGAAACGTAAATCAAATAATTATTTTAAACGCTGGATTGCAGCCAAGAACCTATTGACTCGGTGGATGTGGATGCCCTGCTGATGGTCCCAAGTTCAATAAAGAAAAGTTTATTTATGCTTTCTTTTTAAGGGTTCTCAAACTGGAAGTTATAATTTATATCACGGATTTCTAGGGTAACTTCACGTAAGTTTAGAAGCTTTTTTATCTTCTAAACATGCACAGCAATAATTAGGTCATTAAAGGAAAAATAGAGTATTTTTTAGTAACCTGTGTAGAAAGATGTCTTCATGAAAAGGGCGGTACCTATAGAAAATGCAGGGCTCGTAACGTTCACTGCTCTAACACGGTTTTATTTCGCGCCTTTTATATGATAAAACAGGTTTGTCAGTTAGGTATATTTACCTTAATTTTGAATCAAGTTTCTTTTTATGCATAGGTATACGAAATTTAATAATCTAAAAAAATCTAATTTTCATGAATCTACAAAAATCGCTACTAATAATAAATTACAATATAATTTTGATTGCATTAAAAAATGTTCCTAAAAACAATAAAATAAATATCATCTAAGATAATTTCCGGCTTTCATATCACACGAAAATTTCATCAATTTGATTGATCTCGTTGACAAAAAAAACACAGGATGAAACACTTCAAAAAGATTCCAAAATTGAAATCTAACCGAAAATATTTTCCTCCCAAACCTACTGTCGAATGAAATAAAGTCAAATTTCGAATGAAGTTTTAAGACAAACGTTCTAAATTTAAATGCTTCAAGCTTTCTTGAAAGAGAAGCTATGCAAAAGGCCGTAAAGTCATATAATTCAACTGAGTTTTACGCTCTTTTGGATCTAAAGTGGTTAGATACAGATCCGTTTGCTATATTATAGAGTTTGTGTCTTAGAGCTTTGTAATAAAGTTCTATATTCGTATGTGTGTGCGTATTTTTGGAAGGGCGTGCTAGCGTTAAATGGTTTTCGGAACTGTCCATTTTTTCGTCATTCCGTGAAATGACGGGAAGTGGCGTTTTCTAATTGATACTTGGAAGTGCTTTACGAATCATTTTCTTATAATCAGTTTCAATCCGGCTGCATATGAATGGCGAAGTTTTCGTGGAGAAACATAAAATATGGTTCCTGTAGCCGTACCATGACATTGCAAGTATCGGTAATTAACGTTAGGTTTTTCTCGATGCGTAAAACAGGCCTAGATATCGCACTGACATATTGCAGCGAGCGCGATGGCCTGATACCTAAACCGTTGAATATCCATGCCTTCTAATGTATATTTTACCTCGTTTACTCAATTGGGTTATATAGATTTTATTTCATAATAGTACATTCAATTACACAATTCATTTAACAATACTTACATAAAATAATCAATAATATAAAAAAATACATATAAATTAAAAGAACCTACAATGTTTACTCAATTGTGAAAAACAATATTCTTCATAACACTTTTTTATAAGTTCTCATGGAAACATTCTCAAAGAGAACTTATTTTTAAATTCTCGGAAATTTCCAAATATATTACCTCAATTTTGAGAATGTTTTGCAACCTGTACAGTCGAGGAATTTAATTTCCTACCCATTTCGTACCTTGTCACAATGACAATCAATATGAAAGCTGCTAGGACTGTCATATTATAGCTACTATGACAAGGTACGAAATGGGTAGGAAATTAAATTCCTGGACCGTACATTGCTAGACGAAACTGTAGTTACTACTACGAAACTGCAGTTTCTAGTTTACTACGGAACCCTAAAAAGCACACCTTAACACTCATCGAAATAATTGCTTCATAATAAAATTATTACGTATATAAGTACACTAGCCTACTTTTTGTGAAAATTCGTGAGTTTAGTTCAGTTGCGGCGGACCAGTCGACCGACTTACCAAGTTGCCAACTAGTTTTGGTACGGTTACCCGATTTACATACTTATATGTGGCCCGTGAGCTATGATTAGTATTAACGGTTTTCGATTATGTATGATGATAAAATTGGATGTTTGATTGGAATTCGATTCGATACGGGATTTATAGAAGATCAAATGAGCTTCGCAAGCGAAGTTTAATAGTTATATGAGTACGCGTTCAAAGATTTTATTATTAGTTTATTCGATTTATTATACAATGTGCCCGTGAGGAAATGAAGATTTTTTGATCACTATGTCCATAGGCCTCAGTTCCTGCTTTCCATCAGGTGGGCTGAGAGCTCAGCTGTCTACCTTCGTCACATAAAAAACAAGTTGCATGTCTGTGGAGATAGTGATGGGTAATGGGCCGCGACGCATTACTTATCGATGAGCTACTTATTTACCATATTTCTCTAGGACAAAAAAAATCCTATTTAAACCATTGATTTAAGGGTCGAATGTAATAGTACATTGTACATCAAGGGAGGTAAGTACGGAATTACTAACGAGAGTGTTAGTAGAAGCCCGACGCCGTCAGGCGGAGGATTTTCATGACTCGAGTGAGTATTCCGCTTACCGTCCGTGATGCATACAATGTTTTTCATACACTTGCCAACCAAAAACTAAGTTTTAAGACATAATATTATTAAAGGACGTACTGAAATTTCTATTACTCCCTAGGGAATTTCACTTTTCTATTACTCCCGCTACGCGCGCAAGCAATAACGCGCTTAGACAGCAAGTGTGATGAAAAAAAAACGAATGGGCCTTTAATGAAAACAAAATATAACGTCACGTTTTTCTATTTTACGATTTTAGAATTATAACTAACGTGAGACTCAAACATATTGAAAAGGAAATGTCAAAGTAGCTATAATATTATCGAACCGGGTTACTCATTTAAGTCGAAGATTGCTCGACATGTTTCGACCCATTTTAAGAGAGCCCGCAGTACACGTCGGCGGGTGCTCCGGACGAGGACCCTCTTAATGGGTCGGTTTACGTTAAATGTCGTGTCGTACGTAAATGTGTTAAGTGGCGACAAATTCAAATGTTCTATGAGCGATCAACAATGCATTTTTTTATGGCGGGGATTATTGGACAGACTATATTAATAAAATGATTTAGGTATTTCTATCAAATTGTACCTACCTATACATATGTAGGTATAATTCAGTATACCGGGTGTCCCAAGATTATGGGACATGAAGGGAAAGTACCTTAAATATCGTAGATAGGATATTTCGCTGTAAGAAAACTTTATTTTAAAATATTTTTAAAAGTTAAAAAATAATACTTCAAAAATTTTCCAAAAAAATCTACCTTTTTCTAGGCATTGAACCTACTTTAAGACGAATTTTTTTTTGTAATTTTATAATGTCACTCGAAAGAATGGATAAGGAATAAAAAAAAATCTTAAGAAACATAGTATCTAAAACTAAAATAATAACGAAAAAAAATGTAGTTGGTTCGATTTCCGGGTGAAACAAGTAATTTTTTGAAAAACTTTGATGCAGTTTTATTATCCTTTAAAAATAACATAAAGTCTTCTTTCAGCAAAATATCCTCTCTAGGATATTTAAGGTACTTTCCCTTTATGTCCCATAGTCATGGGGGACGCCCTGTAGATGGTACCTACCTTTTTTACGCGCTAGTGCGAGAAGTGGTTCAGTTTTGTCAGGATGAAACTTCGGAGGGCCATCTGTACCGAAAAACGTCGTACGGCACAATTCGTAGAGAGAGCTTCATTTAAAAAAAAAGTGAAACGTAATAGACTGCATCAGTTTTCTAATAGTTGATCTAATAGTAAACATTTATCAGAGCGTGTAAACATTAACGACCACGGGTGATTTGCTTACTAGAACTTAACGAGTGGCTTAATGTATGTAAATACAGTTCAATTGCGAAACAAGTAATTCTGGTACCAACTTTGAAAATTAACTTTCCACAGACGATAAAAAAGATACGACTAGCAATAAAAAATAGGAAGTATTATTTATTTATCCTGTTTGTAGTCTATTCAATGATACCCCACACTATACGGGAAATCAAAAAATCATCCGCACTTTAGGACTAGGCGAGGTAGTATGTAACCAATTAATTTTAAATCTTTTTTTATTCTACCACTTGACGTCATGATTAATATAAATACCCGTACCAAATTGCACTAGTACGAACGGACTGCGAGCTATGCCGCGGACATACAGACGGACATATGTATATGGCGAAACAATAAGGGTTCCTATACTATCCGCAAAATTAAGTGGTGAGCAGGGTCATAAATCATCATCATCATTATCATCAGCCTATGATAGTCCACTACTGGACGTAGGCCTCTCCCATTAACTATGCGTATAAACGCATTAGGAGGAAAATACCCATAATCGCCACGCTGGGCAAGCGGATTGACGATCGCAATAATGTGTCCACTAGGATGACGCTGCTGGCCATCATCAATCTTTTATCAAATAATGGTCAGTGACACTTCAATCCCTTAGTCAACTCTTACCACACCCGCAGGAGTTGGGGTGGTCACAAATGTATTATTATTGCCGTCACTACACGGCTGGCATAAATCATCGGAATCGTGCAATCTCTTTCACACCTCTATGGCCTTATGAGACGGGCCGAGCAACAATAGTGCAGATAGCGTTATGCATACAAGGAAAGTTAGCGGACTTTTATTGCCCAACTCGCCACCTAGTTTTGCAGATAGTATAGTTTACTACGGAACCCTAATAAAATGGGTACTATCATGAAATTGTACCTGCCCTAGTGCCCTTTTATCGTGGACATAGTATGATGATGACATCACATCCATCGGATGAACCGTAAAACCATACCTACAACTATAGTCCAGTACTACAACCTATGGTCCACAAGTTCAACTCGTAATTAAGCATCAATGGAAATCTTTTTTTTTGTTTTATCTAAGTTTTTTAATCATTAATGAGGAGATTTAATGTAAAACTGCGTCAATAATACAATAATTACACTAAATCGAAGATACATGACTTAGTTTTGGACCATAGTTGGGAGCTTTTGGACTAAGTATAGTTGGGTACTTTTACGGAACCCGAATATATATAAATTTATATGAGACCACCCAAACACAATTTATAAGGAAGAAGTCATTTCCTAAATGTTCCAAAGGAAGTCTTGAGTGTTATTCTTTTTATATTTATCTATATTTAGTTACGTGGGCGGATCATCTTTTTGATAGACAGTTTTTGACAAAGGCCGAATCACTTAAAAACTAAAATAACGAATTATATAAAATACTTTTAGTATATAATTATAAAACTATAAGTTTATAAGGTTTGTTAATAGTATTATTCCCTTTGAAGTTAAAAAGGACACAGGAACAACGTCCGCTGAGGACTATTGCAAGCAACTTCTGTTTATGCACTACCAATAATATGTGACCCCCGGCCACTTATATTTACTACGGAACTAAGGGTCATACTAATATTGTTTTTTGTTACGACGAAAATAGAATAGTTGGAGACATTGGACAAGTGCATTAAGTTTGAGACAAGTGCATCCGTTTTGTCTTGAGAAATTCCTTTCTTTATATAGATGTCGCTTTTTTAATGGCTCTGAAATTAATAAGTGAAATACAAGTTTACGTAGGTACATGTTGAAACAAAAATAGTGTTGTTCCGTTTCAGGTTCATTGTAATATTTTGCATAGGAAAAAGATTTTTTTTTTAATAACCATAATATCGACTTCATCAAAGGAACCGAGAACCGATTTTTTTATCGTACGGGTATAACCCCGAGGCGGTCCCATTGGCACAAGTCGGGAAATCTTGGAGAAATCGGTTGAAGTAGTTTTTTTTTTATTTGGTGATTATTGGCTGCAATCAATAGTTGTAAGAGTAAAAAAGTGTTTAATTACATTTGGATCAAGTCTTCGATATAATATGTATTGTAATGTAGGCTAGTAGAGTTAATGAAAGATCTTGCTCAGTATCATTAACTCTACTAGCCTACCAATTCGTATCAATATGGAATACTTGATCCAAATGTACAAACTGTTTGTGAATTACTCGAAAGTCCCACCACAGGATAGCTACCACCATTTTACCCGTTGCCTACATAACCTGCCGCTAAATAGTTAATACCTACTGAGTTCCGGTTTGGGGGTAAGATAGCCGGTGTAATTACTGGCATAGATAGAGGCATTCCATCTAAGTCCTCAGGGTATGCCTACCTCCTATAGGACCCGCGCAGAGGACTCTCATAGGCGCTTTTTTGGCCACTATGTCCATGGGCCTCAGTTCCTGCTTTCCATCAGGTCGGCTGAGAGCTCAGTTGTCTACCTTCGACGCATTAAAAAAAGTAAGGACCACCTTTAAAATGCGAATTGTAAAAGTAGTACCGATCCTGCATTGGCGGTGTCTCTTTTCCTGTCACTGCTAGTCTGTATTAGATTTCAAGGACATTTAAATTTTGTTTATATTATATGTCTGTATTTGTTTCATTGTCACAAGTAAATATTTCTTTCTTCCCAGTATACATAGGTATGCGCACTTATTGGAATAGATTTGACACGTTATTCGTTATCTTTATAGCTAGATAACCAGTCAATGTCAATCATTATCGATTTGATATTAATAATTATTATGTCAAAGGTCTCCAGGATGTGTCTAGGTTCAGAGGAACAATTGTAAGTGGTTTATATCATTTAGAAAAATACTTATAAAGGACAATAATTGCAGAAAACAGTACATAGTTAAGGTGTTAATCATAACAGAAAGCATTGTGTTACGAAAGATAGTCATACAAATTATGTGGTATACTTACTTAGCATTGTACCGAGAAGAAGTTTCATAAGTTGAGAAACTTCCGTAGATAATTTTCTCTGGATTCTAAATTTAATAAATAATCTAATCAAGCCAAGACCGTACTAGATACATGCCTTATGAATAATATTAACTGCCTTGTTTACTTATAATTATTTAAAACAAATTTTTGTAAGTTATCATGGAAACATTCTCAATGAGAACTTACACTTAAATTCTTATGAAAATTCTCGGAGATACATGCCTTATGAATAATATTAACTGCCTTGTTTACTTATAATTATTTAAAACAAATTTTTGTAAGTTATCATGGAAACATTCTCAATGAGAACTTACACTTAAATTCTTATGAAAATTCTCGGAAATTTTCGAATATATTTCTGCAATTTTTAGAATATTCTGCATTGTACATATTGCTAGGTGTAATCTGACCAATCAACTTAGGCAGTATTAAAAGGGGACAAATAAGATATAGGTTCGCATTGTTGATAGAATGATAGCGCATAGAAAATTTGAATTTGTCGTCCTTTTTCAATGCCTAGGGTTGTTACACAAAATTAAACATCATAACACAAAAATTACGTAGTTAAATTTCAATAAAAGATTCATAAAATTATGTTTTTTTTGCAATCGAGTAGTAAGCAAGGGTTTTATAATAGGCAGCATACTTATTTTGTTCTACTTGCAGCAATTTAAAATGCTAGTCGTTTTAATAAACTAATCGCAAATCGAAACTACAACCTAATTGCAAGAAATAATAAACTATTACTCAGTCCAACAAGTATCGCTCCAAAGCCGAAGAAGACCCTAATTTAATATACTAGATATAAAACAGGACAAAGGCATATTTCTACAGTGAGTAAGTATTCCTTTTTATTCCTTATTACATTAATCTTATTTCACATCCCTATCCCTACTTTCTCATTTAGAGAGACTAGAATCCAAAAGATTGCAAACGTAAACATTTCGCAAACTTGTTAAATCTCGTATAATTAAATCGTGAAGCAATAAAGAAATATTACGCTAACATTTTAAGTTGGTATGTAGTTAGTTATTATAAAAAAATAATTAATTACGATACCTAAAAGTTCACATCTCAAAAAAACAACACATCGCATAGGTACCAAAAATACCGTAAACAAACTTTTCAGTTCCACCACATCACTAGCACGCGCGGGAAAATTGACAGTTCCGCCATTTTCCGCTTTTTTTTCACTGGGCTTTGACTATTCAGCCAGTCCTAAACTTTTTCACTTTACGGCATTCGGCTAGTATGGAATAATGACGTCCGCGCGTGAGTTGGTGCCGATTTGGACTGACTGGCCGGTCTTGTCTTGTTACCGAGTTGTAAATAGAAAACAGTTCGATGCGTTTTGGGGACACGCTGAGTCAATTGTGCCTGTGCATTTTCAATCCATTTCCCTGGGGTATTAGTAGTTAAGTTGTATACTCTGGCCAATAGTGCCTAGCAATACATAAAAGAGCGGCAAATAAAAAAAAATTGTAGCAAAGAGTACCTAGTCTGCCCATAGAGAATTTTTATTTGTCGCCTTTTTACTGACAGATGGTTAGATAGAGTACAGGTTTAAAATACCCGGTAGAAAAAAATAAACAATTGGATGACCTACTTTCAAGAGTTAGAAATAAATACTTGAGCACATAATTTAAAAACATAGATTCAAACCAGTTTATATTTCCGGTTAAGCTTGAATTTTATGAATATTCAATACAAAGTATGGCATTATATGAATCGGTATAAGATGGTAGCCATGCGCTGGAAAGTGTTCCACGAGGGTAGCAAACAAGTATACGGCCTACGGCCTACCTAATCGTAAACGGTTACTGCAGCTTCACCCTCAGGGAATTTATCAAATTGAGTTAAACTTCCACGATTATCAATTTATCAATTAATATTATCCTGACGTTTCGGGCATGTTTATACGATTAAGACCCGTTTATCGTTAAAACATTTCAGGGAATTCACATGCTCGTTGTCGAGCCTTGTTCTTGTAATGAAGTAATGCAAGGTACCTAATACTGTCGCTATCAGGGTCGCGTTTTATAATGTAACTTTACAAAACGCGACCCAGACATATCGAAGCAGGCAACTAATTAAATTAAGTACCTATTGTCATAACTATGTGGCGTTAGAGTGCATGCATCACATCACATCATCAGCCTATGTTACTCCATTGCTGGACGTAGGCCTGTCCTATTAACTATGCGTATAGACGCATTAGGAGGTAAATGCCCATAATCGCCACGCTGGGGCAAGCGGATTGGCGATCGCAGTAATGTGTCCACTATGATGACGCTGCTGCCCATCATCAATCTTGTAGAATGGTCAGTGACACTTTAATCCCTTAGTCGACTCTTACGACACCCGCAGGAGGAGTTGGGGTGGTGACAAATGTATTCTTACTGCCGTCACCACATGGCAAGAGTGCGTGCATGCTCAGATGTTTTTGAGCACTGTGGTTGCTCCTATATATGTTGTGGCGACTGCAATACCTATTCAGTTTGATTGATGTCTGTCTGGATATTCTATGGTGGACAAAAGTACGGTCAAATGCTAAAATGTATCAAAAGAATCCTGTTATGTTATATTATATTATATTACACAAAGTTAAAGTGCACCGGGACATATGTATATTTCAGCATTTTTATAAACACCTTATTTTGCCTCTGACTGGTAGCGTGGTATTCGCTCCATTTTAATGTAGGTATTATTTATCACAATACCGAATTTCGTGAAGATAAGTAGGTATTTCATTTAATTCAGAATACTTTAAAACAAATATACCCTATTTCAACGCCTTCAGAAATTGCTGGCAAAGTCAGCTAATCACGTATTTTGCAGAAACAGTAGGAGTTATACAAGTTGTTTGGTGACAATAGTGTGACCACTGAAGGTTACTTACGTTTGGCGGGAAATTAAAAAAATCTTGAGATGGCCACACTTTGTGTTACGGGATAAAAAGTTTTGATACTATAAATATATAATATTTTCTTCGGTTACCGCGAGGATTACACATGAAATAAAACTATGAAAACGGATAAACTCGCGTATATTCATTAAATTTAACTTACATCCAGACGTTTCGAAGACTTGGGCGACTGACTATTATATTATAATAGAGGAAATTTTTCCATCGTCTGTCGTCGGCAGACCACAAACCCTGTAAAGTGTTCATAACGTCGGGGTGTAGTTAAAGTTAATTAATATACGCGATATAATCTGTTTAAATAGTTTTATTTCATGAGTAATCATCGCGGTAACCTAATAAAATATTATGATAAATACATAATTAGGTATATTACCTATATAAAGCATGCGAGTCGTTATAGTTGTCGATTTCTATGAATGCACTTTTGACAGTTATAGATTAATCCTTATTAATATGAGGGTAAGACTCACCATGTTTTCGATAGTCTTAACGTCATATAAGGCTCATTTCTAAACTGTCAAATATAATATACATAATATAAAGTGCATTCATCCTTACGTGTCTTATCATGTAAACAAACACTTTTTGAAAACATTATCACACTTTTCTCTGCAATTATACAATAATCATCACGTCAAATGTTGTTGCATACTTTTAAAAACTCGCAAAGTATTATAATCACTGAAAAAAGCACTGAAAAATATCATTTCTGTAAAGATTTTCGTCAATAAACGCTGTTACGGTTGGATAGCCTTCAAAACATCTGACATTGCGATGTCTAGATTGTCTATGTACCGTAACGTTGGCATGACAATATATCGATATTAATACTTAAAGTACAAATAGGGAAAAATGCAATTAAAACTATTAAAATAAATTGCAGTAATTTACCAAATATGTACTGCAACAGTCTTCATGACAACATTATTTTAATGATTTTATTCCATACAAATAAACAAATATTTACAAAAGAAAATAACAAATTAAAACTAACAATATTATATTAAAACTAAACTTACCTACAAAGATAATATCCTATTATAAAAAGAACACACCCTCCAGCAGGTCCGCTTGCGGCATGAAGCCCATAATGCTGGCGGCGTTACCTCTCTGCACTGCAAGAGCGATGCGTTGAGAGAGGTACGCGCCAGCCCTTTGGTCCCCAGTTGTGTTGACCAGCCGTGCCGACATGGCCCTTATGAACGTCTTCATGTCAGGTGACCAGGGTCCCAGGATCTCTATTGCGAGCGCCGCAAACTCGTAGTCCTTGAGAAGGGACGAGTATTTGCGGCGCTTGAAAACCTGGGCCTGGTCAGCTGCAGCACCAAACTGTAGACGGGTGGCCTGGATGTGGGACTGGGCGAAGGTATCTACGCACGTAACGTCCCACACCAAGGCCCTTCCCAATCTCCACGGCACCAATGTTGCTCCATCGGGGCGCTTGCCATCGTCCCTCGCCATGCCTGCGGGTTCAAGGATTGCAGGCACAGAGACGGTGGCAAGCGAGCGGCGGACTATGTCGTTGATGGTGCCGTGGCGATATAAGCGACCGGCGCTTCGAGGGCATGAAAGGCCATGTCGTCCTAGCTGGTCCACACTTTTACCGCACAATTTACCAAATATGTTATAGTTGATTTCAATATGCTTTTGATATCATATTGTACTAATTAATTCTCTTCCAGACAGACGATACAAAATCGATAATCCTTTATTTACGAAAGTAGTGAAATTATCGCTGACATTTCATTATATCGACATTTCTAATCACTAGTGATTGTCTTTGATCATCATCGACGTTTTGTTTGTTTACATGATAAGACAAGTAAGGATGAATACACTTTAATTATGTAAGGCTCATTTGAAAGGTCCACGGAAAGAACATGTCTAGTAAATTCAAATTACAGAAGGAAAAACCACCTTACTTTTAACAGAATAAGGTGTGAATTTCCTCTGATTGTTTTAAGCACTGGACATGTTTTTTCCGTGGACCCTTAATTTCTAAACTATCAATGATCATTCTTAAGGTGCATTCAGACTAAACGACCATTCGATATTCTATCCCCCACTCTATGAAATCAACAAATCACGTTTCGTGTAACGACCGAATTTCGTAGAGTAGGGGGTTAGAATAGCGAATGCTCGTTTGGTCTGAATGCACCTTTAGAAATCGGCAATTATAGGAAGACGCAAAAGAGGTGTTCACACTTACCAGTAACCGAAGAACTCTGTAAGATCCATACAGTCGATGTCTCTCTTCGGTCGTGGGTCGTCAACGATGCCGGAATCCAGGTCCTCGTCAGAGCTGGAGTCAGACTCTGAGCTCATCACACACTGGTTCCGTCACACTTGCAGATTCGCTTTTTATTTCGATTAGAAGGTGCTTCTATTAAAATAGATCACTTATCTTATTAATCTATACCAATCGTAAGTAGATCAAAAAAATGTAAAAAAAAAACCTAAAAACTTGCATTATTCAATAATCACGCACTTTTAGAACACGAACTTTGGTTTCATTTTACACTCAAAACCTTAAACCATGAGTTCACATACATTTTTAGTTAAAAATAATTAATATCTGTGAAGGTCGGCCCTACCGCGAACTTCGAAATCCGCAAATTTCGAAGATTTGTCTCTCTCACTCTAATGACGCCTTCGTTGGACTGACAGAGAAAGATCCTCGAAATTTACGAACTTCGATTTTCGCGGTAGTAGGCCGTGTTTAAAATAATTTAAATTAAATGTGTCAAAGTCGACAAATGTTATGGAAGTTCAGCCATATTTGTTTACATTTTTTTGGATTCTACTGGCTATTGGTATATATCGGGCTTTTCTGTCTGTTTAAATATTGGGAATTCCAATTTCAAATGATTAACTGTGTTGCCAGTCTTGAATTTAATTTTCCTCAGCTATGTTAGTGTGTCGTTTTAAATGTGTTTTTAAATAAGTTTCCGCCTTGATAACTTTGTGTAGGAATCACTCAAGACAACGGACATTCCCATTTGCATTATTTATAGAATTCGTTCACAATATGAGCATGATTTAAAATGTGTTTAAATTTTGTATTTAATAAACATCCATTCACAAATCGATACAGCTTATTTTGTACTAACGTTACTATTAAGTAGATATGTTTTCATTTTTGCGTGACAAATTTTTATAAGTACGCAGGGTGAGGTCTTTGAACTATACTTAGTTTTAAGAATAGTCTTAAGTTTATTATTATTTTTGGTGGCCCTAAAAATCATCGTCGTGACAATCTAGCCATGACACATGCTGAGTGGCAACTTTTTCGGTGTGTAGGTATATAATTTCATCAATTTCTTTGTAAGTGTACCTATTTAATCGCCAAATAAATAATATTCTATTCTATTCTATACTCTGTTGAATGTTGTTAAATTGTCAGTAGAAAAAGGCGACAAATTTTCATTTTCTATAGACAACCAACTCTTCCTGCCTTAATTTGCCACCTACTGACAAGCTTGTTAGACAAAGTTCATAATAATATGTTGTTATAGTCAACGAGAATATTTTCACTACGTTTTAGTTATAGACACGAACACGACAAAAAAAACACTCGAATAACCATAGACAAATCGCGCCATAGAGTGTCCTAACCGCCAATCTGTCAACCAGGAAAACGTTCCGTTGCATGTGGGTCAGTATTTGCGTGCTGGCCGCTGTATAAATGTCAGCGTTCGTACTAGCAATATGGCTATAGTTCTGTGTGCATGCCAGCTAGCGAACTGTTGATTGTTGAGAGTCTAGTCTATAGAACACAATATACTTAATGAAAGTGTTTTAAGGGTTCCGTGGTGAAAAAATAACCCTTATAATATAATAATAAAAAAAACTCCCCACTTTACTACTAGGGGAGGTACCTGAATTTTTTTTATTCTAAGTACCACTTTGTCGACGTGATTAGGTAATATGTATATCTGTACCAAATTGAAAATTTCTAGTACTAAAACGGCCTATGAGCAATGCTGCGGACAAACAGACGGACAGATGGACAATATGAACATGGCGAAACTATGGCCGTCTTTTTCTACTAACAAGCAGATTCGGTCCAAAGGTAATTCAATTGCTCCTGTAAATTACAAAAATGCGTTTGTACTGTAACTACTTACCCCCTTATTCATAAACGTTTGTTAACTTAACAAGCCGCTAATAATTGTTTGTCCCTTTCGGTCTTAACAATATGTCCATAAGAGCAAAAGGGGCAAACAATTATTAGCGGCTTGTTAAGTTAACAAACGTTTATGAATAAGGGGGTTACTGTTTACACGTGTAATTGTGTACCTACTTTGTAATCTAGATTACAGTTGGAATCATATATAAGTATCGTAGCGTCCGGAGCGCTCAAAAATATCTGAACACGCCTCTATCGTTATGGCAATAAAGTCGTCATCAAATATTTTGAACGCTCCAAAATTATTTATACCTACAAAATACACATATTATAAATGTATTCGGAAGGAGTAGGTATTCATATTTATACAGGGTGTTTTTTTTTTGACCGTTCAAATTCTACGTAGTGAATGTGTAGGTCATACTCACCAACTTTTACTATGGGGACAAAGTCGAAATCGCGAAAAAAAAATCAGCTGTTTCATACAAATTGGCGGCATTACGCCGGCCGAAATGTATGAAACAGCTGATTTTTTTTTCGCGGTTTCGACTTTGTCCCCATAGTAAAAGTTGGTCAGTATGACCTACACATTCACTACGTAGAATTTGAACGGTCGAAAAAAAAACACCCTGTATGACGGCGGCGTCATCATGTAGAATCTAAAATGTGAAAAGTATCCAATAGTAATCAATGTACAAAAACAACAGCTGCACCTGTCTCATTCATTGGACCCTAAACCCTACTCTTATTATAATAACAGAGGAGACGCCAATATATATGTTGATTTTATTAATTATCATGTGTAACTTATACATCACTATGATAAGCATTGTTAAATTAGTTGTTAAGGGTTGATCTCTAACTGTTGATTAAAGAAATATTGATCTCAATTATATTATTTGGGCCAATGTCGGTTTGAGCGCCATAACCCCGTTTCCCGAACGGTACCTATTACCCATAGCCGAGGGTAATGCCCTTAAAAAATATTTTTATTAAAAAAAATATTTTTCCTTATCTGAAAGATGTTATTTTTTTGTGTTTTGTTTCTAATGACCGATTAGGTCCACTACTGTTATGTTTAATTTTCAGTTAATAAATGTTAATATTTATAAAACTATGGGCATTTTCCCTTAAGTGAACGCAATTCCCCCTGCTTCCCCTAATCGGATTACTTTTTGTTTAATGCTAGCATCAAGTTAGTTACCCACACTTTACTGATAGTACATCTATATTAATTTAGTAATCCCAAAGACTAAACAAATAAGAAAGCTGCCAAGTGCGAGACTTATTAGCTGTATCTTCGTGTCGACTAGGATTAAACATGACGTGGTATTGTCCTAACAGATGTTCGGCAGTATTGCCAGAGCAAACTGCAATAATCACTTCATCAGCCTATATCAGTCCACAGCTGGACGTAGTCCTCTCCTATTAACTATACTATGCGTATAGACGCATTAGGAGGCAAATGCCCATAATCGCCACGCTGGGCAAACGGATTGGCGATCGCAGTAATGTGTCCACTATGATGACGCTGCTGCCCATCATCAATCTTATTATCAAGGGATGGTCAGTGACAATTTAATCCCTAAGTCGGCTCTTACGACACCCGCGTGAAGAGTTGGGGTAGTGAAAAATGTATTCTTACTGCCGTCACCACACGGCCATTGCAATAATGCCAACTGCAATAATCACCAAACGAAAAAACCGACTTCAACCGATTTATCCCACATCCCAGATCAGAACCAACCCTTGGAGCCAATATCCATTCGATTAAAAAACATTGAAAATCGGTTCACGATGCTTGGAAATATCGAGTTAAAAAAAGTCGAATTGGGAACCGCCGCCAATTTTGAAGTCCGTTAAAAACAAAGCCAATTCTCACTCCCTGTCCCTATTTAAAACTGCGCTATGGATCTTCCATAGAAAATTTAAATTTCGGACGTTTGCTGGACTTGCCAGACTAAGGAATCATCGTCCCTAAATAAAATGTACCTTTCTGGGCCAGTTTTTTTTTTTAAAGTTGTCCTCCCACTTTTTTGGATTAGTCGAAACTTGCATATAGAATGTTCTCGGGAATCTCAGTTTAACAAATAATCTAATCAAGCCAACCACGAACATTCTGGAAGCATGCATTTTCACGTTTATATACCTATTATCAGCAGGAGAATTTATGTTTCTCAATATTTACCCTATTTCTCAACAGATCCCAAGTTGCACGGGTAAATTCATAAACTGACAACACTGTTAATAATTTGCAACACATGCATTTCACTGTAATTAATGAACGCACACACTGACACTTGGCTCGTTTTATTTTCAAATATAGAATGGCTATTGAGTGCAGTTGCAATAGATAATTTAGGACTATTATAAAACCGTTCTTTATTATTTGAGTCACTGAGATGAGTTTTGTTTAAAACGTCTTTGTTTTCTTTTCTTTTTTTTTTAAATTAGTGTCATAATTTTAATCGTAAACTTTAACGTAAATAAAAATATAAACCAACCTAAAATTCGCGCACAATTATTTTGATTTTGTTTTTAATGATTGCTGTTATTTTTATTTAATTTAGTTATTTAGAGTCGCGGTTTGAGCGTTGGTTTTGTTTTGTTGGTCGAGTCGCACTGACTGCAACTGTCGGGTACTTGGACTAGGCGCATTGAAAATGATTGGAGACGACGTGATTTTTATTAATATCGTCGCCGTAGAGCGAAAAGTCACCAAATCAAAAAATGCCCAAAATTTACTTATATATGTCATCCAAATCGCATTTTTTTTTCTCTAAATTTCAGTCTTATCGCAGTAGCAATAGCGATCATAGTTTCAATTTTAAAAAGTTAAAGAACTAACCAAAAACTCACTTCGGATTCAATATTTTAGTCGAAAAATACCTAATTCCGTTATACATTTTTAAACTTCTTGTAACTTATTTATGAGTGTACCTAAATCATTTTAGTTATTTTTTCCCTCAGTATAACTAAACTACTTAACCACGAAGAACCTTATTCAAAAAGTCACTTAATTTACTTAGTTTCTTTTTGAATACCTAATATGTCTAAAGTGTGGAAGCGAAAAATAACTAACTCTTTTTAGTTATTTTTTATTCATAGTTGTAAGGCAATGTACATCATATAACAAAAGCGATAATTAATTAAACAGTTTTAATGAGTATTACCCTATAAAACAATACAGAATACAATAACTAATCATATTTAGTTAATTTTACATTAAAGACTGTACTGTACGCCGACGTGATTTAATGGAATTTCGCTCGCAAGTTAGTGACTTTTCTCCCAGTGCCGCAGGCCCCCGCGCCGATGCCGACCACTCCGACTTCCCCGCCGCGTCGCCCTACCAGTCCTTGCGCATGAGTCGACTGTGATATACGTGTGGTTACTTTTTATTATTAAACGGTTTTTATTAACTTCACCGCGTATCAACTGTCGTCGATGCTTCAAATCTTGTGATCGATTTTTCGACCACTTTTACTGCATCAAAATCAATGAAATTTGGAACTCTTATCAAGTCCCCATGATAATGCAACATTATAATATTTGTATCCTTGTATCCTCAAAGCCTGATGCTGCAGACGTACTGCTTGCCTTAACCGAGTGTGTTAGACACGTGAAAATGAATGTATAGCATGTTTGGCATAATCAAATACTAACAGCCTGATCTTGACTTCCAACTCCTCACTCCTGATGCTGCAGTACTGCCTACAATAACCGCAAGGTTTATCTTTTATCGATATCTTGATTTTAAAGAAGTTCTTTAGATATTACTTACGTAGAAATATGCGAATTTAATACTAACATTACTAACGTCCAACTCCTCAAATCTGATACTCCAGTGTTACTGCCTGCCACAACCGCTAGGTTTAGCGTTATGCCGATTTTGAAGTACTGCTTTAGATATTTGGTAGAAGCATACGGATTTCATTATCATCATCATCATCATCATATCAGCCGAAAGACGTTCACTGGTGAATAAAGGCCTCCCCCAAAGATTGCCACAAAGACCGGCCCTGTGTCACCTGCATCCAGCGACCTTCACCAGGTCAGCGTGGGTAGGCACCCCACACCTTGTGGGGGGCCTACCCACGCTGCGCCTTCCGGTACGTGAATGCCACTCGAGAACCTTACCACCCCAACGGCCATCGGTTCCACGCGCAACGAGGTCCGCCCACTGCCACTTCAGTTCAGCGATTTGAAGAGCTATATCGGTTACTTTGATTCTGCTGCGGATGGTCTCATTTCTAATCCGCATCGCAGAGAGACTCCTAGAATAGCGCTCTCCATTGCCCTTTGGGTGACATTGAGCCCTCTTATGAGGCAGCCCTCCAGCTGATAGAGTGACCGCGTGAATGGTTCGCGTAGAGCGAGCCGTCGGACCTGCGGCCCTCCATCTGATAAAGTGAGAGCGTAAGTGGATCGCGTAGCGTAGGGCGAGCCGTCGGGCCTGCGGCCCTCCAGCTGATAGAGTGACCGCGTGAATGGTTCGCGTAGTGCGAGCCGTCGGGCCTGCGGCCTTCCAGCTGATAAAGTGACAGCGTGAGTGCATCGTGTAGCGTAGAGTGAGCCGTCGGGCCTGCGACCCTCCGGCTGATAGACTGACAGCGTGAGTGGATCGCGTAGGGCGAGCTAGACTGCTAGACTGACAGCGTGAGTGGATCGAGTAGGGCGAGTCGTTGGGCCTGCGGTCCTCCAGCTGGTAGAGTGACCGCGTGAATGGTTCGCGTAGAGCGAGCCGTCGGGTCTGCGGCCCTCCAGCTGATAGAGTGACCGCGTGAATGGTTCGCGTAGAGCGAGCCGTCGGGCCTGCGGCCCTCCAGCTGATAAAGTGACCGCGTGAGTGGTTCGCGTAGCGCGAGCCGTCGGGCCTGCGGCCCTCCAGCTGATAGAGTGACAGCGTGAGTGGATCGCGTAGGGCGAGCCGTCGGGCGTGCGGCCCTCCAGCTGATAGACTCACAGCGTGAATGACTCGCGTAGGACGTGCCGTTGGACCTGCAGTCACCAGATTGATAAGACTGAGAGTATGAGTATACTCCTCGGGTTCGCGTAGAGCGTGCCGTCGGGCTTACGGCCGTCCGGTTGATAGACAGAGAGTGTGAGTCCCTCCGGTTCACGTAGTGCGTGCCATAGTGCCGTCAAGCCTATGACTCTCCGGTTGATAGACTGCATGGATTGACCCATTGGGCCCTCGGTTCGCGTCGGACTTTCCGTCAGACCTGCAGTCCTCCGGTTGGTCGACTGACAGTATGAGTTTATATTTTATAGTCACGAAATTCGACTTCTATAACGTGTACAATATAAAAAATTTACCTTGACTATATAAACCAAATTGATTGATATATTCCTTATTGTCAGATCTCTGTTATCTAAGGTATTGTATGAATAATGTGTCGTGATTCAAGCGCGAGAGTTAAACGCTAGCATGCATAATTGTATTGCATATTACAAATAACAACTTTGATCTAGAATAAGTGGGTATACGAGTAGTATCGGAAATTAACTTTACAATTGCACTAAAAACTTGAAAATAAAATAAGTAAAAAAAGTTTTAATTTAAACGGTTTTTCATTTGTAGTCCATTTTATTTTAAAAAATTGATCGCAGATTTTTTAGTGATGTGGTTTAATTTAATCCTTAAATACTAAGCAGTTTCGAAAAAAAAAATGTATGTAGCTTTTTACTAACACATATTTTCACTTTATTATAGCAGTCGTTATTCAACTAACTTCACTAAGTTAAATCTAGATGCACTAAAATGTGAGCAAATAATCATTAACTTCGTTCAAAAAATCACTAAGTCATAATAAAGGTGTAATATTGAAGGGCAAAATTTAATTATCGCCTATAGCTCCTAAATCGTTAGTGTAAATAATATAAATCCATTTTGAGCCTAAACAATAGCAGTTTCCAATGAATAAACACGTATAAAACTACAATTTTATATTTAGATAATTTAGTAGATTTTTTTAAATTATTTTTTTCTTTAAACCCTCATAACTCAAAATGACCAATGAATGATTTGGTTACTTTTCGCTCTACGGCGACGATATCTTTGTGACCATCCTGGCAGTAAAAAAACTGCACATTTACTAAATGTAGGCGCGAAGAAACTGCCGATAGAAAATTTGAATATGCCAATTTTTTTACTGAATACCCTGGTTCTGGTATAAAAATGATAAAAAGTCATCCCTGATTTTGAGAAATGATTTAGACCCTTTTAGAGTTAGTTTTGTGATAATATATTGTTTTGTTTAGGTACTTTTTTTGTGTCACAGGTGTGACGAAAAACATTGTGTGTGCCACGGGCGGTACAAGGATTATTGTACAATTTCTTAGTTACCGCCCTTAATACACAATGTACTATTACTTCACGACGTAACTTTAAACTAATCGTAAAATAAGAACACGACTCCACGGATGCGCTGTGCCGGGTGCAGCCAACAGTCTATTCTGGCTGCGAGCTGTTAGCACACTTACTGCGGCGAGCCCTTTCTTCCACACAACTATAGCTGAAACAGTACACTGATACACGCTCTTTTGCCTTAAATGAAAATGAGAGCTAAACTAGGTAACATAAATAATTATAAAAACTTGTATCGACCTAGTCTCATGGAACACTTTTAATTGGCTTGTTCATGGCTTGTTTGATAATAATTATGATAACTAATCTGTATAACATAGTTTTAGTAATTTTAGCTGTTGGTTTTCCAAATAAAATAATAGTATGAAATAAAACTATGAAAACGGATAAACTCGCGTATATTAACTAATTTTAACTTCATTCCATCTGCAGACCACGAACCCTGTAAAGTGTTCGAAACGTCGGAATGAAGTAAAAATTAGTTAATATACGCGACGAGTTTATCCGATTTCATAGTTTTAGGTATTTCATGTGTAATCCTCGCGGTAACCGAAGAAAATATTAAAATAATAGTACATTACTATAGAGGACGGGAAACGAAGGTTTACAGGCCAAGTAGATATAATTATGTGGCCGAAGGAACTGAGGCCAGATAGGGATACGCGGCCTGTAACCCTGTTTCTCGCCGAGTTTTGTATAGTGCTTTTTTCAAACTTGCCATGAACAAAACGAACTGATTTCGAATAACTATACAATTTAATTTGTAAATAAACCAATAGTACAGTATCGAAAAACATTAAAAAAAACATTCGCACCCATGAATGTAGGATTAATATGGATTTGACAACGTTATAATAATAGCAAGAACGAAAGGGATGGTCTTATGAAACTTTTTACTAGTGGAAGTGAAAAGGAACGATAATCGTCCGTCCTTATCACTGTGCCACTATTTTTTGTGTGTGTGTGCATTAGATGCTAAATGTAAGTGCCAGACAAATGCGTTTGAATACGTCACTAAGTGCCACACACACAAGTATCTTCTTAGTAGTAAAAGTAAGTGACTATGTCTATCCCTCTTAGTGGCACACTATGTGCGGCCCCTCGTTCGCACCTAACTGTTTTTTTTAAATCTGTTTGAGGTATCCTTTTAACCGGTGGTATAGACATTATATAGTACCTACTCGATAATTTCCGAGAATTTTCATGAGAATTTAAGAGTAAGTTCTCTTTGAGAATGTTTCCATGAGAACTTATAAAAAAGTGTAATGAAGAGTATTGTATTTCTCAATTTAGTAAACAAGGCATAAAATATACCTTAAAAGGCATTAATATACCACGGTTTTGGCATGATTCGATTGCTTGTAAGATTTAAATTGCCGAGAACATTCCCTATAGAAGTTTTGCAACTTATGAAACTTCTCGGTACATTGCTAGCCGCAAATGACAGACGGAGACGGATCTACCAATATTGGCTGCACGCTAATCACGCTATCTGTATTAAATCGGGCAAAATACAACCGTCGTAAATTCTACTAGGGCCAAATCCCTTTCTATTAATATTAATTACGAAATAATAATAGATCATTACGTTGCAGGAGATCACGAGAATGATCTACGTCAAAATGTATTAATAATAGCTTTGTATGGAGAGCTCCATTAATATGTAAACGATATTGATCCTTATGCTTCCGGCGTATGTTCTATATTGTATACATATTATTAGACGTGACATGGAGTTATCGCGAACAACATTATCGAAATTTTGGACGTCTATCCCTGTCACTCCTATGGCTTCTTCGTTGAACGAAATGCGAGTATTTCTTTTTATTTTTTCCATTTTCATAATTTCAAATTTGTGCGTAATTTTTGGGTTATTTCGACTCAGAATCACACTCTTTCGAATTGGGAAAAATGACTTTTTTTCTATTTTGTTACCATTTTCAATAGACTTTATGTGGCGGTAACAACGGAGGAAATCCGAAAATTGCGGATTTCGGAGTAGATACGCGGTAGTCAAAGTCAAATAATTATTTATTTAAATTGGAATAGCAACAAACTCTTTTCGATCGTCTTAGTATTAAAACTACTTCTGGTTCTAACCCTACACCGCTGACCCGAGAAGAACTGTATGAAACTTGGCGGGACTTATTTTTTCATGAATCATGGTACATGTTACAACTAACATGCATTAAAAAAGAAACATAGAGTCGGGTAGAGTCTTACCCTTACCCCTTTCGATCTTTTGGCTACGGCTTGCAGTTAACCTAGATAGTCTGCCGATAATTTGGCTGACATAAATAATTATCGATGCGTCGATAGACACGAAGTCTGCCCTGCCAGTGTGGTGTCATATTTACAATGAGATACCTACAGTTGTATAATATATGTTTATCAACACAACTAATAGTAAAGTAGTAAACAAAGCGAGTGTGAATTGCGACGCGAACTGCGCTGCGTATAATGTACTCCGCACTATTTAATACGAAGTAAATGAGTGTAATATTTTTAACATAACTTCTATATTTAGATTAAATCTAACTAGTCTACTTAACCTAACTTATATCTAAGATTGGCCCTTGTGGCATTGTACCGAGGATGCTGGCGGCATTTCCTCGCTGTATCGCAATACTGATGCGTTGTGCGTTGTCTTTAGTTACGTCAACCAATTTCTGCAAGTTCCCATCATCAGACCCCGACTGGTGCCAACGGAACCACCTCGGGGTTATACCCGTTCGATATTTTTTTGAAAATCGATTCATGAGTTTCGAGTTAGTTTAGAGTTTACCTACGAACAAATAAAACATGGGAGCCACACGCCATACTAATTTGCCTTTCAATAACGGTCCTGAAGTTTAATTGACAAGTGTCACCCCCTCTTCAATGCATCACGGTAAATAATTTTAATGTCAACCTCTAAAAAGTTAAACCGCCATTTAAAACTAGTTGTGATTGGTCCATCAAAGTTTTGATTGGCGATATTCAATAAGTACTTATTTGTCAAAGATGTTGCGCCGAAATATGCGCGGTGTCACGAAAAGCGCTATGTCCTGCCTATTTTGGCACAATTGAACAATTGGTTTTGGGGGCATTTTTGAGCTGGCGTTAGACGTCCATGTTATATATGCTATGCTATTCTCTTATCGACACATTCGACGCTGCGTTCGTCAACGAACTCGATGTCGAGGCAGCCTTGTCTAAAATCCTAGCTGTTTGATTTGACATTAGGAATCGAGGCTGTGAGTGAGCTTGTGGGCGAGTTCGTCGCTGTTTTTCGTTAGAGAATACGAAGTTCATACATTAAACGTCAAACTTTCGACGCAATGTAGTTCCAGCTCGCGCCGCATTCGTCGCCGAGCACTAGTGTCGTTTAAAGTACATTAGTGAATACCATTTTTAGGCTCGACGCTGCCGCAGCACTGACACAGCGCTGACAGCAAGGCGGTTTCCTTAGTGAAAACACTGATGGTCGCAGGAGTTTACCTACTGTTTTAAATACCTGTACATACCTATAATTTACCTACGTTCTAGCTATACCTAAGTACCATCTTTCAATCATATTTGATCTAGGCCTAGTTATCTTTTTAATTCTGTGACACAAGGATAGGCAAAACCGGATTAATATTTGAATGATAACGATTTTTAGGGGCTTAACGATAGTCTTATCAACCACAAAAGATAATAGATCTTTCTTAGAAATGTTTATTAAATTATCAAAAGTACAAATCAGACTTATTTGCTAATTTTACTTGTTACAGCCGTAGGCTTTGGTTAATAAATAATAAATTATAAATGAACTACTCAATTTGTACAACGAGGGTTTAATGATAATGGAACTATCTTCCTAATCCCAATATTCCCGTTATACTCTTGCCGGGATTCGAACCTGGCCACTACCGATTAAACTAGGTAGCCGTACCAATAGTTGGAAAGTAAAGGATACGTAAGATACGTTAGGTTTTACTCGATATGTCATACATTCTATCACGCTTGCACTGACAGATTGAAGCGAGCGCAATTGCCTGCTTTACGTATCGAGTAAAACCTAACATTACCGATTGCAAAGTCATGGTATGGCTAGTTAGTTAGTTAGTTATATAAGTACCTAGTTTAACTGAGCTTTTTCCGCAACTCGACATCCATTGTGTCTTTTTTGCGTGATGGCGAGGTAGCTCTATTCCAACCATCCAAGTTCTTCCACGAAACTCAGTGTGTTTCAGGTTGCCAAACGCTTCCTATTTTGTTTGGAGTCCCTAAGAGCATACTCGTATACTTCTACCTGTTTACATTCTAGAAGAATGGTACGGCTACTGACGACTACTAATATGAGCCGTCTAGTGTAAGCGGGCCTGAGTGGCGAGCGACGAGCGTCCAAGGGATTTGAATAGCGTGCACTCAGGCCAGGCGCATTCGTTAGCATTTGTTTAAGGCCTTGGTCGTACTGCACACGCCGCACGCAGCCGACAACGTCCCGTCGCACGCAGCGGGTGAATGATGTGTTCGAGAATGCTCGGGAGTGGTCGTTTTCGCCCGCTGCGTGCGGCGTCCCCCCGCCATACATCATTCAGACGCTGCGTCCGACGAGACGTTGTCGGTTGCGTACGGCGTGTGCAGTACGACCAAGGCCTAAGGCCTTGGTCGTACTGCATATGGCGGGGGGACGCCGCACGCAGCGGGCGAAAACGACCACTCCCGAGCATTCTCGAACACATCATTCACCCGCTGCGTGCGACGGGACGTTGTCGGCTGCGTGCGGCGTGTGCAGTACGACCGTGGCCTAACATGGACGTCCCGCCGCACGCTCGGTCGAGCGTCACTCATCCCCTTAATTCATAAACGTCTCCAAACTTAACAAGTCACTAAGTAGGGGAGCGTGGGGTAATCAGAGCGGGCGGGTAACGGGAGCGGTGTTAAAGTAGACTTACCCAGCACTCGTATTTGTGCAAGCGACCTTCGGACATCTTCGGGAGTGCTCGGTAACGTTTGTCACCCCCGCACCACCCTTCAGTGGCCCGCGATCAGTTGCACGAGACGAATTTGTGTTTTTGGCTCCGCCGTTACAAAATATTGTGAAATTCATCATTAACGGTAAATGTTAAATAATCTGTAACTTGATTGTAGTTACCCTTTATTTGTTACGTTAGTATATCTAATTTACGTAGCTGCATCGCAAATCACTATTGTTAATCAATTATTTTTTATAAGAATATTTTTATGTAACGGTAGACATGCGGGTAGTTGGAGCTATTCATGGCTCTCATTACCCCAAGTCGCTTAGCTAGTTTTATACTGAAATATTTGTCGTTATTTTCGCTTCCAGATACCACGAAAAAGGGACCACACTACATCAAAAGTCTTGTTGACGGTAGACACTTTAGAAAATGCAATTGAAACCCTTCGGACGGGTGGCAGATCAGTATTCAAAATAGCAAAAACCACAGGGATACCCTACAGTACGCTATAAAAGCGGTTTCATCTAGCTAAAGCGAATAATGAAAACTATAAGTGTCCTCCGGAGTTGGGCAGATTCGCGGTTTTCACTCAGGAACAAGAAAATCAACTTGCTGAACATCTTCGCCAAATGTCGAATATGTGTTATGTGTTAACGAACTCTCAATTTCGTAATAGTACATTTCGTTACAAGTGCAAAACTTTTTTTTTCGACGAGGGTGAAAGTTGGAGCCCGAGTGAAACGAGGGCGACAATCACCCGAGTTAAAAAGAATTTTTTACACATGTATCGAACGACTTTTTTCATAACAAGTGCCTTAAAAAGAGAAATTAACGCAAAGTTACTTTTCCGCACTAATTAGGAAAAGTTTGTTACGACCTAGCTGTGGAATTTGGCGTGTCAAAAAAGGTTCAACGAAGTCAATAAACTTGCTAGACTGATTAAAATATGCAAAGACAACACATAATTAAGATATGTTAAACACTATGGCTCCCATTTGACATATGGAGCGTTTAGTAGCTCTCATTACCCGCAATGGAGGGTAATGGGAGCGAATGCCATTTTTTGTTTTTTTGCTTGTCATCTTTATCGATGACATTATTTTCGGTATTTTTTTGTTTTTGTTGGTTGCCAGGTAATTAACCCTTACGCCTATAATTACAGATTTTTTTTACTACGCAAATTACGAGTTTTATTGTCGATCATCCTTAGTAGGCTCCCATTCCCCCACGCTCCCCTATATTGCTTGTCCCTGCCGGTTTTAATTAATATGACTATTGGACCGAAGAGTAGGCCAGGATAGCCACAGCGTGGCAGCCCGACAGCTCCAATCGGAGACGCGGCAGAGGCAGACCTCGTCGGCGATGGCGAGACGAGCTGGACTCCATTTTGAAAGAGTTGGACCGGAAGGGACAAACAATACTTAGAGGACGTTTATGAATAAGGCAGTTTGCTACTTTACGCACGGTAAATAAACTAAACTTAAAATAACTTAAATACATTTATTCAGCTTCTTCTTCCGGCGCTTCTTCCTCCGGCTCCTCAACTTCCACCTCCGCGCTGGTCCTCATCATCGGTCCACCCCCATACCCCCCCTCCACGACATTCACCCCACCATAATCACCCTCGACAACATTCACGCCGCCATCTACGAAGTTTGATCCACCGAAATTCCCGTCAGCAACATGGATCCCGCCTTCTACAAGGTTGGAGCCACCGAAGTTGCCGTCAGCGCCTGGGAACCCACCATGTACTAGGTTGGAGCCACCAAAATTGCCGTCAGCCACATGGATACCTCCGTCCACGAGGTTGGATCCACCGAAATTGCCATCAGCGACGTTTACGCCGTCTACAACGTTGATGCCGCCATCCCATGGGGGCTGGAACGTCAAAACATGATGAGATTAATCCTTAAATCTTCCCGTGGGTCTCGTAAGCAATGCCGTCTTTACCATAAGGCACAAGGGGCATATACCCAGGGCCATCTTCAGGGTGCCCCCCGAAATATCGACAACTTTCCTCACATTAATTCTCACGTTTACTTTCCTTTCTAAAGGGGCCCCAAAATCCATGAGTGCTCAGGGGCCCATAGTTAAAGACGGCCTTGCTCGTAAGAATCGACTAAGGGATTGAAGTGGCAATGACTGTTCAGTTATTGAAGATTGATGATGGGTCCATCATCATCATAATTGACACACTACTGCGATCGCTAACTCTCGCTTGGCCAGCGTGGTGATTATGAACATTTGCCTCCTAATGCGCCCATACGCATAGTTAATAGGAGAGGCCTCCATTCAGCAATGGATTAAGACAGCAATGAATCCTTTTTCATAGCCGACCCTCTCTGAAGCATTTTACCTGCTAGAGCTTGTTGAACTTCATATTTCTTCTATGATATAGTATGTCCCTTGGGCAATGGACAAAATAACATTAATAGCTACGAAACAGTTTACAAAAAAGTTTAACCCAAAACAGTTTTGCACACAGTATATAGGTTAGGTATCCCGTGAAAATGTAATGCAATTATTGCGTAAAATATTATAATTTGTATTTTTATGAGAGTAATAGTACATTGTGCATCAAGGGAGGTAAGTACGGAACTCTATAGATGCATTAGGAGGTAAATGCCCACCCAACTAGCAAAACAGTCATATAACATCGAGCTTACTCAGCTAATAAGTCGTATAAAAGTCATATAAACGCGAATTACACAGTACCTATCGTATAAAGCCAGCTTATACAGCAATATGTCGTATAAAAGTCATATAAACGCAAATTACACAGTACCTGTCGTATAAAGCCAACTTATACAGCAATAGCATAATAGTCGTATAAGATGTCATATACACGTTTATATGACTTTCTTATATGACTTAAGAGTCATATAAGAAGTTGCTGAAAAAGACACATTTATAAAACGCTTATATGACTTTTTTGCCGAGTAGCAAAAACTTATATGGCTGACTTATGACTTGTGAGAAAAAGTCGAGTAAACGTAACGCAGTTGCTATTATATGACCATTGTGAATGAAGTCATATAACAGCTAATTATATATCTTGTTTTATAAGAGTGTTTTATTCAGCATCTCGACATCTTTTATGACTAAAGAGTCATATAAGATTAATGCTGAGTAACCTGCTTTTACATGACGCTTACTTGACTATTTGTCGAATAATTACATCTTATATGACCTATGCTCGAGTAAATGGAAAAATAATTGCTATTATAGAACTTTTTGGTTTCAGCTGTTACTTTTATATGATTAACGTATCTACCTGTAGGTGTCATGGCGCTTAAACCACTAAACTTGCTATATAAGAACTAATACGAAGCAGTTATATGATATGTTAATCGTATACATGTCATATAGTAGTTTCCTTCGTAATAATTAAAAATATTTATTTAATTTATATTGTAATAACTAATAATTAAAGTGGCGCGTTCATTATTTACTACTAAATATAGTATACTTTATCAGTAAAGTGGTATTCGCAATACATTTTCACCATTAGGTAGAATTTATAATGCCAATTATAACATGGTCATATATAACTTAGATAGCTCTGTCAAAACATACTCAACGGCATTAAGTGATTTCATTTTGTTTACACCAGCTAGCACTAACAAAATTATATGAGCAAGTTGTCAATCCGTCATCTGTTTAGTTTCGCTGGACACTTTTATTCCACAAATTTGGCATATAAGTAGCCATTATATGATCAATAAATAACTAACTCAACGGTTATATGGCTCTTATATGATTAAAAATCATATAAAAGCTATATAAGTCGCTATTATACAGCTAGTTAGCTATAAAGTGGTCACGGCGATGATTATTATATGACTAATAAGTGGTGGCAGTTTCAGTTAAATGGCTTTTATATGGCTAAAAAGCTGAGTAATATGGGCCCAAATCGCGTTATATAAACGTAATTATTACGTTTTTATGACCAATTTCATAAGCTAAAAGCCTGAATATGTTACGTTTCCGCGACGATTATATGACGAAATTTTGCTAGTTGGGCATAATCGCCACGCTGGGCAAGCGGATTGGCGATCGCAGTAAAATGTCCGCTATGATGACGCTGCTGCCCATCATCAATCAATCAAATAATGGTCAGTGACACTTCAAACCCTTAGTCGACTCTTACGACACCCGCAGGAGTTGGGGTGCTGACAAACGTATTCTTACTGCCGTCACCACACGGCCAAATAGATCACGAACAAATAAATATTAATAAATGTATAGGTAGTCCATTTCAAATACGAAGGCCCAATGCCACACGAAACTTTTGTCATTTAATTGATCCACTACAAATTGGCATGTCCACCGATGTATGCAAAGAATATCACGCCACAAAAGGGTCTGGCCAGGTATCTTTTGTTATCACTGATCCTATTGTTCACGCCTAATGACTTTGTCAAGTGGAATCGGGCCTTCGTATTTGAAATGGACTTTACCTACCTGTCCATCCACGATTTGGACACCCCCTTCATCGACGTAGGCTGGCTGGCCCCAATGCGCCATTTTCAGCAATTAACAACAAGTAATGTGACACACTAAACAGGACTGCGTGTAACGTCGACAAATCTTTACTTATCGGGTAGATAAAGATGTACCTAGAGGTGTGCGCCACGCCGGCGCGGCGGCGCCGCGCCGCGGGACCCACGCCGCCGCCGCCGCCGATGTTTTCAAAATCCACGCCGCGACAAAAATTTTACGGAATAAAATCATTTAAATTACGCGCCACGCTGATCATATTGACATTAAACAACAAAATGCTTGCGAATATCGACAAGCGGTTCCCTCTGATCCAAAAGATTGTATTTCTGGATTGCAGATTTTCAGATATTGATACGCACCTACGAAAAAATTACACTACTTGGGCAGAATTCTTTCCAATTGTACAGATTTATTTTACAGAATTCCAAGTCTACACATTAGGTACTACAGATTTACAAACCATAGAATCATAAAACTTTTATTCCAACATTACGGTTTCCCATGTCTACAGATTTTCAATATTACTGATTGATTCCTATGTCTACAGATTCCATATTCTCTAGGTTTCACGTCGACTGATTCCCAACTGTAATGCTTTTTTCAACACATTTGCTTGTAAGTCGCAACGTAGGTCTTATTGAACCGCTTTTAGGCTTATAATCCTAGCTACGAACAAAAAAAAATGGAAGCCGCACGCCATACTAAATTGTCCTTCAAAAACGGTCCTGAATTTTAGTTGACAAATGTCACCCCCTCTTCAATACATCACGGTAGTTGAATTTCCATGTTAACCTATTAATACTTAAACGGCCATTTGAAAATAGTTGTGATTGGTCCATCACAGTTTTGATTGGCTATATTCTATAAACATTTGTCAAAGATGTTGCGCCGAACTATGCGCGGTGTTAAGAAAAGCGCTATGTCCTGCCCATCTTGGCACAATTGAACAATTGTTTTTGGGGGCATTTTTGAGCTGGTGTTAGACGTCCATGTTATATATGGTCGCAGAATCCTAGGTATTACTAGCTGTGTGTTTTTTTCATTATATTATCCCATAGTGTCTGAAGACAAAAGTCTTCAAACCGAAACGTGGACACTGACGGTACGGCTGGTCCACAAGTTCAAGGTCGCTCAACGAGCTATGGAAAGGGCAATGCTCGGCGTCTCTTTGCGGGATCGAACCAGAAATGAGGTTATCCGGCAGAGAACCAAAGTGATCGACTTAGCCTACCGTGTTAGCAAGCTGAAGTGGCAGTGGGCTGGCCTTATTATCCGTAGAACCGACTGGCTAAACGAGTTCTTGAGTGCAGGTCGCGTCTCGGCAAGCGTAGTGTAGGACGCCCTCAGGCAAGGTGCAGCGACATTTGCGCAGGATGGCTGGCAGGAGCTGGATGCGAGCAGCCAAAGATCGAAAACGGTGGCGCGAAATTGGGGAGGCCTATGTCCAGCAGTGGACTGCGATAGGCTGCTGATGATGATGGATGTTTTTTCATTATTTACATTAGGCCACCATAGGAGGTTTAAAAAACTGGCCAAGTGCGAGTCGGACTCGCGCGCGAAGGGTTCCGTACCATTATCAATTTATTATTTAAAAAATACAATTTAATCAACCTACCTCAAAAACTATAGGAGATAATTTAATCAAACCAAAAATCGTTGATAGAGTTTATTAATGTGCTTAACATATATTTTTTTTAGAATTTTATATTGCGTAGTTTAAAAAATAGAGGGGGGGGACACATTTTTCAGACTTTGAGAGCTGGTATCTCGAAAACGATTTGCTTAAATAAAGATAAGATTTATAAACCTTCATATCATTTTCAAAGACCTTTCTATTAATACCCCACACGCTTATATACAACTAAATTTTTTTTCTATCCCTCAGTTATATGTATGGAGGGCCCCCACCCCAATGGTTTTTTTACAATTTAGTATCATAATCCTGTAGCGGTTCATACAACACATATCCTTACCAAATTTCGTTACTGTAGCATTCATAGTTTCCGAGTAAATTAGCTGTGACAGACGGACAGACGGACAGACGGACATGACGAATCTATAAGGGTTCCGTTTTGCCATTTTGGCTACGGAACCCTAATGACTGTCTATTAACTGATTCTATTAATTTCAGTGTTTGCAATTGATGATTTTTGTGCTTCTTGAATAAGATTAAGATATTTTTAAAGAAAAAGGTGGAAGCTTTTAAAAAAATTGGCATTTGAAAAAATTTGCTGTCGCTTTGCACGGCTTAGAAATAGACAACTGCAGCTTCGCCTTATAATACCTACGTAAAATTGGCGAAAACATGGTTTTGTGTTCCCTGTTTCCTCCTCCAAAAATAGACCAATTTGTAACAATTTTTATTCATAAGCATTTTAAGAAAGGTATTTCTCATATCGGTATGTTTCCTTTTTTTTTAGACAGAATACGAAATATTTATTTATGAGTATATTAAACGCATTTAAAATTTGGCTTGCAGTTTTTGTAGGCTTGTAATAATAACGTCAAACAAAGCATTATATAAAAAACAAATTTTCGTGTGTTTATACACCGATGTATGACTAGCAGTGTTTGGCGATGATGGTACTATAAAGAGGTTGTAAAGCTGGGTACCTGTAGTATTTGAAATCATCATAATCTGCAGTACCTATTGGGAATTCGTAGTATTAGGAACCTATAGTATTTATTGGGAATCTGTAGTGTTGGGTATTTATAGCATTTAAAATTCGTATTATTGGGAATATATGTACAATCAGGAATGCATACTATTGACAATATCTGAAGTATTATCTCTTATCTGTAGTATTAGGAATCTGTAGTATTGGGAATCTGTAGACGACTCGATCCAGGCTTACTACCGCGTTTTTTGCGGTAGGGCCGCTGTGCGAGTTAATAAAATAGTTTTCGTACACGATAATAATTATGACAATTGCCGCATAAAATGCATTCTATAACTTTGTTTCGTGTTTATTTTTTTAATAATAAACTTGTCCTAAACAATATCTAAGTTATTAATATCTTCTCATCCATATATGTATGAACGTTCAGGGTAATAATTTGACCTTGACGCCGGCGTGGCGCCGCCACGCCGGCAAAATTTCGCGGCGCGCCGCCGCCGACGATTTCTATGCCGGTGCACACCTCTAGATGTACCTAACCGATTAGATAGATGAGTATTATGTCGATTATTAGAACTATTATAGTTTATCGTAAAGGAGTAGCATAATTATATGTAATATGTTGTGTTGTATTTTTAACTTTACAATACCTACATGATACTCAAGTGTTGAAAGTGTGATTTTCTGCACAAGTGTCGGTGATCTTAAGAGAAAAGCCTACATTTAAATACTAGACCTTTCAGAAAACCGTATTAAAAAGTTTACCCTTAGGTATAATAAAAAATATAAAAAAAACGACTTCAAACGATTTCTCCAAGATCCTCGATTTGTTTCCACCATTGGTTTCCTCAAATCCTACTTTCTGAATGCAAATTCTTGTAAATGAACGAAAATTACCAAAAGCGCCATACATGTACCTATAACATTTGAAGCTATCCTTCGATTTCTCCAAGATCCCATCATCAGACCGCAACTTGGTGCCAACGGGACCATCTCGGGGTTATACACGTTCGATCACAAAAAAAATAAAATCGGTTCACGATTCTCGGAGATATCGAGTAACATACATAATAACATACAACAAGAAAAAATCAGTCGAATTGAGAACCTCCACCTTTTTTTGAAGTCGGTTAAAATAGCCCTTTCTCACCAAAAGTTTGCACTGTAAATTATTTTTCAGTATCTAAGTACCAATGGTGCTTTTTTTACGCTTTGTGCGAGAATTGGTTCATTTTATTGTCAGGTTGAAACTTTAGAGGCACATTACTGAAAAACGTCGTACGAACGAAACAGGTGCGAAAAGGAAATTCGTAACTCGTGTCTCCCTTTAATCGTGTTTTAATTTATCATCACTTGTTTCGACATTCATTTTTTCCCAAGGTTCAGGTTCCGGGTTCGAATCCCGGCGAGGGCATTATTTGTGTATTTATTTATCACCAGAGATCGGACAAATGTGCGTCATTGTTCGCAATAATATGGACATGACTTCAAATATGATTGAATAATTAATCATTTTCAGAAAATTACCTATTTGGCACTGGTAACTATGAAAACCATTGTAAAAAGCCACCTTAGAGCTCCTTTTCAAGAAATTATTCGTTTAATTATTCAATTCGGTTTCAATTTGTGAGTTACACTAAATTACGAAATCCACTTTTGATGATTTTCATTAAATTATTAACGTAACTCCAAATTTTTTGTAAAATATTTAACGTAAGCACCAGCCATTTCCTGAACTACAACTGTGGTCGCAGTTAGTAACTGTGCATCAAATAGACCTCTCAAAAATAAAACAAACAAGATAAAAATCATTTCAATAGGATAATTAACTAAAAAGATACAACATACTTTATAAATGTCAAATTCGTTTTTGGGCCCTCCTGCAAAATCGTCATTTGCTGGTTACATTAATTCATATTACAACTGACGTTATAATCGTACAAAGTTTGGTCAATACAAATATTGCTTGCCACCATCCATAAGGTCATCGGTTGAAAAATGTTACAATACCAAACGACTTCAACGTGAAACAAGCTTTAAGACCGGCCAATAAAGCTTATTTGAGTCTGTCACGTAAACACTCGTAGTTTTTACAGACAGCGCCGGGCCACGGTGACCCATACCCTGAGCCATACTCATAACTTTGTATAAAAATATATTTTTCATATTTTTGAAATGTCAATATGTCTGTGTGCTTACAACACGTATGCATCTACAATTTTGTTATTTTGTCTTAAATTATACCTACAGTAAATCAAACTTGAATATTCAAGACCCCATTTTCATTAAAAAAATCGTGCTCATCATTTTATGACTAAACGTAATTTGTGAAAGTGGTTGTTAGATTCAATCACACAAACATAATTGTGTCAATATATGTTTAGTTTTTATTTTATTTACAATGTACTGATGACTCGCATGCGAGTCACGGGCCATGCGGAAGCGTTGAGTCATGACCCATACGCTGAGTCCTTGGCCCTGAATGGGTTAATCAACATTTGTGTCATGTCCATATTATTGCGAACAATGACGCACATTTGTCCGATCTCTGTTTATCACAAATATTTGTTCCTTGGAAGTGGCTGTCTATGTACCTATCTATTATATATATCGTCGCTTGGTACCCACATCACAAGCCTTAATTGAGCTTATCGTGGGATAAGTCGATTTGTGTAAGATGTCCCAAGATTTTTTTTTCTTTCTTCCTTAATGTACTTTTTTTACGGGACCCTAAAACACAAAGTTTAATCGCTACTTACACCTAACCTCGATTAGTTATCACTTATCACTGCCGATAGGTTCTGATTGATAACTGATAGCCAAATCCAGTCTAGGTATGTAATATGACTAAGCCATACCTACTCCCTCGATCTCACCGAAAATTTCGGTGCTTTCTCACTCTATCCTTGGAGCCTTCATTAGAGTGACAGAGACAAATCCCGGAACTTCAATGTTCGCGGTAGCAAGCCTGTTTACCCAACTAACACAGGGTT
>JALPQI010002315.1:0-115686 GCA_025490895.1 Thaumatotibia leucotreta
AACGGTTGAAATGGGAGTAGATAGATACCTAAATATGGCATGTTCTTGGCTTTTTTAGATCTATTTACATTTTTTTTATTCCTGACTAATATAGGTACTATCTAATTAGGGGAGGAATTTAGCTGTCAAATCTTTTTTACGGATATCTTTTTAGGGTTCTAAGTCCTACTTATAGTTTCGCCATGTCCGTCTGTCCGCACGTCCGCAGCATAGCTCATTGGCTGTTAGTACTAGAAATTTGTAATTTGGTACAGGTATACATATTAATCACGTGTGGTACCTAGAATAAAATATAGAAAAAACTTTTTTTTTTCGTGTTCCTCTACCAGTCGTAACATGGAGATATTTTTTTATTTTGCTGTAATCCTGTAGTGTGTGTGGGGTATCATTGAATAGGTATTTTAAGAATATAGAGGGCCTATACAAGAGTTTTTTTTTCTGAAGTCAATGTTATCGAAGATACAGCTCCAGAATTTAAAAAAATCTGTCCCTTCAGAAAAAATCATTCAACATTCATAAACTGTAGCCGATAGCTACTGTATAGATTTTACGTTGATACTCATTTACATTGAGGACTAGTATTACGATTAGTACGTAAGAGCATATTGAGCATATAGAACTTCACATTCACATGTGAACTATAATGTAATATCATCCTTAAAAAGCTTCTACCAGCCAACCCTATTTGGACTGCCGTTAGCCGGGCAAGGCCCGATTCGACGCTAGGCTTCTTTTCGGAACAGCCCAGTGCTGAGCGGTACCGTTAGCTCGGAGAGGTCATCAATTCATCATTCATGCGACTGATTCACCGCGTGACGCAGACGCCTAAACACTGCTAAATAGAAAACAGATACCGCTACCATGAGCCTGCAAAACTGTGGCGTCTGAAGGTGTCGTGCTATCTGTGTTACACTTGGTAGCACCAGGTGAGATTGAAAGAGGCAAAATCCTGTAATTTTTCATAGGAATTCTTTACATATTTAAAAAACATCCGAACGATCATAATAATTCAGCAATGCCATAATTACGACACCGGAATTCATATCTTCTTGAGATATTTGTTCTTATCAAATTTCTGTACAGAATTTACAAGAAACGTAGGCATTTGGTTTTATTTAGCTACTTCGGTTAAACAAATACGAAGATTTTCTGTTTTTAAAGTGACCCGACGTCGTTCACAGAAATTGTACCGAATTGGGTTTTTATTTCTAGGAATAGAATTTCATTAATTTCATGCCATAAGGAATAAAACTTCTAGAGAGTGAAAGGAAAATGTATATGTGCTTTGGAATCTTTACTTTAATTACCTTTAACTAACATAGTTCTATCTTATTGGCTTGAAATAGTGTGTTCCATAAAAATGCAATAAGTATATAGCACAATATTGCTTTGTATGGACGTTTGATATTATTATTAAGTAACTTAAATTAAACTTGGAGCTAGAATATTTTGTTTATGTCCAACAAACTGCGCAAAATACGTAAATTATGTCAAAAACAAACTGCGCAAATACGTAAATTTATATAAGTTATTTCAAAAGTTCCACCGCCCCATCCATTTTTATAAGCTCTCGATAGTCTCGATACCTGCTTACCGTATTCATAAATAAATCATATCGGCGAGTCAGGTCCACGAAGTTCCATATTGAAACAGGATGTAAAGTAGTGCCTACGCCGCACAGGTAGCACACATCCCTTGGTTATTGCTATCGACGGTCCCCTGACCTGAACATGAAGGTAAACCAGCATAATGTGTCTTTAGTGGGTTGTCACACCGCGGAGACACGTACGAATCGCACCCAGTGGAGACAACTGTCTAGTTGTGGGAGTAATACAAACAATGAGGGCTTTTGATAATTTCTCTGCCGCTATGGGGCGGTGAGATGGCGTAAGGTCCAAAGAACTGTCAAAATACATACGCGAATAAAATTTTCTATATATGTTTTGGTTTATTTATTCTTAATACCATTACAATCGTTTAGGAATATTGTTTTCTATAATAAATAAAAAAAAAAACATTTACAAGTCAATTCTCATGATTCTCATGAAATGAAGAAAGTTCTAGTAATGTTCTTGAGTACCAGTGACTTTGCGCCACTGTTTTAGAGCTAATTGTCAGTTCAGCGATCGTTTACTAGTGTTAATCCATTACAAAATCAATTTACTGCCAAATAGAAGTGAATTTCGATATTCTATGTTCAGTACCTATGAATCTGACAGCTGTTTGGGCCTCACGTCTACATAGCGCCACCTGGTAGCAGAAAAAATATCGAAAACCCTTATTTTGCTTCAGCAGCTTCCTACCTACCTAACCTACCGATCAGATTTCATAAAACATTTTTCTAGGTACGGAATGTCATTGAAAGTTGACGATGCTCACGAACAATAACTTTTGTCATTGTCAATATTGTCATTGATCATTGATTGTTGTTATTATGATATGACCTTTATAATTATCAGTGCGAAAATTTTAGACACCTAGTCATTCCTTTTAAATATGTAGTCGTTAATTGGTTATGGTAGATAAATTTGAGGCATGTAATAAATGGAGATAAACGAAATGCACGTCTCACTAAGGCTTGCGCATTTAATTTATGGTACAATAGCCGTCAGAAATATCGGAGTAGCCAGTCTGCTCACAAATATCTGAGACTGTACTGGCGTTAGAGTGCATGCCCAGGATGCTTAGCCAAGTTGCCAATCGCTAGCGCTTAGTAGCGTATCGTAGTTTTCCCTCTCTGTCACTCTTTCCCATTAGTGAGACAAAGACAGTTAGCTGCCTTTCGCCTACGACTGACGATTAAGCGCTAGCGATTGGCAACTTGGCTAAGCACCCAGATATTTTTGAGAACCGTTGCCGCTCTGATATATCTGATGACGACTGTACCTGGTAACACAGCTTCAGTTACGCTGGTACTGATGACTGTTCGACTCTTCGGATTCCTGCGAACAATGGCGAAGTGAAACAACTCTGTAAGGTTCATAGCCATATGCGACTTGCCACCATATTGTAACGAAGGTTGAACGACCGCAGCATTCAGCGCTAGCGATGGCCGACATCTTTGTATCATTCCACTCAATTAAAATACACGCGACTCTGCTTAAATTCGCAACGAATAGTGTTGATAAGATAACCTCGCGTTTGAAATGCGAAAACAAAATCGCGTCAGAAATAATAATAAGGAATACTATAACCTAATGGCTTGGCCATTTGGATTGCTTCCATGTCTACAATTTGAAGGACGTAATTCCCGGAATGAAAATATGTTTTCAGTCTTCAAATGCACTTTTTCGAGTGTCATTCGCCATATTAGTTACCAATATTCACCGGCTTAAAAAAAGAGGAGGTTCTCAATTGGATTGATTGTAGTCAATATATCCGAGAAACGCGAACCCATTTTAAATCCTTTTTATCGAACGTTTATAAACCCGAGACGGTACTGTTGGCACCAAGTCGGGGTCTGATGATGGGATCTTGGAGAAATCGATGATTTTTTTTTATTTGGTGATTATAGTGTTTCAAAAAAATAATCATAATCATTTTCCAGTTAGTTTTCTACCACTGCAGCATTATATGCTATAAACCCGACAGCTAACGGGTGTATTACAAACTTAGCCAGTTTCATCATCAGCCAATTGACGTCCACTGCTGGACATAGGCCTCCCCCAGAGAGTTCCACAAAGATCGGTCGTGAGCTGTCCGCATCCATTGGACACCCGCAACCTTTACCAGGTCGTCGCTCCATCTTGTGGGGGGCCTTCCCACGCTGCGCCGTCCAGTGCGTGGTCGCCACTCGAGAACACGCCGACCCCACCGGTCATCGGTCCTTCGGGCAATATGGCCAGCCCACTGCCACTTCAACCTGGCGATTCTTCGGGCTATGTCAGTCACTTTCGTTCTTCTGCGGATCTCGTCATTCCTGATGCGATCTCGCAGAGAAACCCCGAGCATTGCCCTCTCCATCGCTCGTTGAGTGACTCTGAGCCTCCTAATGAGTCCCATAGTGAACGACCACGTTTCAGATCCGTAAGTAATCACTGGCAACACACACTGGTCGAAGACTTTCGACTTGAGACACTGCGGTATATTGGACGAGAAGATATTGCGTAGTCTCCCGAACGCCGCCCAACCAAGTCTGATTCGACGATTGATCTCCTTCTCGAAGTTGGACTTACCCAGCTGGACTGTTTGTCCCAGGTATACATATTCGTCAACAACTTCGAGTGTAGAGTTTCTAACTTTCACTGGAGTTGGTATCACATGGACGTTCGACATGATCTTCGTTTTGTCCATGTTCATCTTAAGACCAACATCTTCAGAGACTCTACTGAGATCATCGAGCATAGTACTTAAGTCCTCCATGGTCTCAGCCATGACTACTATATCGTCGGCAAACCGAAGGTGAGTGATGTACTCGCCATTGATGTTAATGCCATATCCCCTCCAGTCCAGAACCTTGAAAACATCTTCCAGTGCAGCGGCGAATAATTTAGGAGAGATAACATCTCCTTGTCTTACTCCCCGCTGCAATGGAATTGGTTTCGAGTTCCGATCCTGGAGGCGAACTGACATATTGGCATTCTCGTATAGGCACTTCAGCACTTCAATGTACCGGTAGTCTACTTGGCACCGCTGGAGAGACTGTAGTACAGCCCACGTCTCGATCGAATCAAAGGCTTTTTCGTAGTCCACAAACGCTAAGCAGAGGGGCAAGTTATACTCCTCGGTCTTCTGTATAACTTGACGGAGCGTGTGTATGTGGTCTACGGTGCTGAAGCCTTTTCTGAAACCGGCTTGTTCAGGAGGCTGGAAGTCGTCGAGCCTGCGTGTGAGACGGTTTGTGATGACTCTCGAAAACAACTTATAGACATGGCTCAGAAGTGTGATGGGTCTGTAGTTCTTCAACAGGGTGTTGTCACCTTTTTTGAAGAACAACACCACCACACCTCTGTTCCATGCCTTTGGCGTTTTGCCTCTAAAGATGACGGAATCAAACAGCTTTTGAAGGGCCCTAAGGACTGGTTTCCCACCCGCCTTCAGGAGTTCGGCTGTTATTCCGTCATCGCCTGGTGCCTTATTGTTTTTAAGTTGTTTGAGAGCCATCCTAATCTCGTACAGGCTGACGTCCGGTATATCTTCGGTATGGTGTCGAGTCAATTTAGCTCGTGGGTCGTTAGCTAAATTGGAGATGGGTCTTCGTGTTGATGTGTACAGCTGTCCGTAAAAGCTCTCTATCTCACTCAAAAGCTCAGGTTTGGATGAAACGATCCTACCGTCCCCAGTCTTCAGCTTCGCAAGCCAGCTCTGACCAATAGACAAATCTCTCGCAAAAACTTTAGAGCCTTTGTTCCGGTCAATAGCCTCTTTAATCCGGTTGGTATTAAATTGGCGTATGTCGCGGGTGATCGACTTGGAGATTTGTCTATTGAGCCGGCGATATAATGCGGCATCTTCTGGGGATTGTAGAACCATTTCACTCCTTTCCTTCATGAGCTTTAGAGTTGGATCAGAGAGCCTTTTATTGCCTTTCGTCCGCTGGGTCTTACAGAACTTTGACCCAGTGGAATGGACAGCTGCGACAAACCCGTCGTTATACTCATCCACATCCACGTCGCTGGGTAGGCAATCGAAACGATTTTGCAGTTCGAGCTGGAAGCTCTCGGGGTTTTGAAGTTGGGTCGGTGCTGGTCGGAGCGTAGACTTTATCAATCGAGATCGCTCTAGCTTGATGCTTATATTTAATATGCCCCTTACAAGGCGGTGATCGCTTCCGGTTTTAACCGCGTTGTTTATCATGTCGACTAAGAAGCATATATCATTAAATATATGCTTCTTAGTCGACATGATAAAGTCAATCTCGTTTTTGGTTGCACCATCTGGGCTCATCCAGGTCCACTTCCTGTGTTCTCGCTTCTTGAAAAAGGAGCCAGTTTAGCCACTTGTTAACCACAGAAACAACTAGCTAGCCATCTCATAAACATGTGAATGTGACATGCTTGCCTAGCTCTTCGGGCATGTCTTTGAATGAAATGCTATACCTACAAAAATAAATCCTCCAACACATACTATGTCTTTTGTACTAGGCATAGTATTTGTTAATAGATTCGATGTAGTTGTAGACTATCCAAGTATCTACGAAGCGTGTGGGGAGTGGGGACACACTACTGCAATACTAATCGTGCCCCTCTTTAGATTTATTACATGCTGATATCTTACGTCACTGCGCTAGTCTAGCTAGCTTCTGGCCCAATGTCAGCGCTGTTTCCATTTCCTTATTGAAATCGCGAAATTGGCCGTTCTTGGCGCTCCTACGGCCTTGGGGTAATTAACCTTATTCTCCTGCTTTGAACTTGTGCTACATTCACACAGCTCTTTAAATATCTCGCAGTGTTCATTTGTTTCGCGTTTTGTTCTCGAACGAACCAGCTTAAAATGATCTCAATATCTGTGACAAGTACTTCATTTGAGAGGGCACTTGCAATGGATGTACTGAGTTTTCGACTCCTGTCAGTGAATTGGATCGAGTCCCCTGTTCAAAGGCCCGCACTTACGACCACCTGCCGTGCCAACATTTCAATCTTGACCACGTGATTTTTTTTCGCGTCTCAGCTCTAGATAGTCTAGATAGAGATGTTTGCGTCTATTATTGTCGGACCTGATTGCAACAAGCTTCAATTGCTTTTAGAAATAAGTGGGTGACTGCAATTGATTGCGAATGCTAACAAAATTACCAAACATATGTTTTATCATCAGCTATTTATTCAATTTAGCCTATGAATCTATTATTAGAGATATTTTAAACTACTAAAAAAACTTGCTCTCACCCAAAACTTTTATCATTAATGGCTGTCAAAGTCATATCCTGCTGTATACTAAGTACTTGTTCTTTATTTTAATGTATTTGCTAACGTTCAAAGACCGTAAAACGTATATTAATGTAAACGACACACCCATTATTGGAAACGTTAATGCGCCGCATATGAATACTTCACTTATACACTTCCGCGGAAGGTGCGTCACAGGGCCTTAAACCCGCGGCCGTTGCCGAGCCTTGCACCCAGACACCAATGTGTCATTCCGTGTAAAAGAGACCTTATTTTTTATAAGTCCAATTGCATTGAGCATTCACAGAACATGCATTTAATACGTCAGTTGTCGCCGGCATCGATATGGGAGCTGCGTATCATCAGACCACCCGTGTCTATGTTTGTTGTTTGTCACCTGTATTAAGAATACAATACGATTATCTTCACGCTTTTATAAACAATCAATGTTATTTATCAAAGCTTGAAAGGCCAATCCACAGTACCAGTTTTTTTTTAAAGAATGAACGCATCATTTTTTGACATGCTCATTTAAGAGTACTCACTTCATTACCTTTCGCCACTTCGAGCTTCGCACTCAACCGGCTGGCCATCGTAATAACATGTTCTTCTGTGGTAAAAAAAGGCGGCAGAGTGATTGGCGCTTACGTCTCATCAGTGTCTTTTACCGCCAGAGATGTGCTCTGCCACATCTCCGGGAAAGTCTTGTACATTCATAGTCGATTTCGATGACGCCAAACCCAATAAATCACGGATTTTCCTTTCGTAAGCTCTTATGTGGCTGGCCAGACCCAACGTTTTGAACTATTGCTGGTCGAATCTTATAGTAGGTACAATAAGTAGAGGCTCAGGCCCACTACCGGGTATTTCGGAATTCGTACATTTCGAAGATTTGTGTCAAATTTGCAGATTTTGAAATAGGGCCGCAAGTCTGTGCCCGGTAGTTGGTCGGAAACCTGACGACATGATAAGATTTATTATAGCAGTTGGTGGTAATCTGAACAAATACAACCAACGTCAGTTTACTCTACAGTCTAGATAATTCTGTATGCCTGTGCAGTTGCTTTCAGTTCCACAATATTTATCTGCGAAAACATTGCAGCGCAATATGGCGCTTCCATGAAATATTCGTGATCTATTTCCTTCTTGCATTGTAAATTCATAAATTCGGAATACTTATTTTATTTTCTCCGAACACCAAGTATTCACACTGTGAAAACGTAGTTTATATTCGTTAAAATTTTAGTATATGATAATTTCAACAGTTTGATCTGATTCCATTATCCACTGCCTCCTGTCCACTTTCAAAATATTTCTTACATTTGCAAAGAAAATCATCTGTTCATTGCCATCCAGTCAAACAAATTCCAAAGGACATTATTCATATGATTATTTTACAAATACAGACCCATCTTCATTATCTTCATTTCCATCATTGGCAGATGATTTAAAACTCGTGGCTCAGGCACTAGATGTCGTGACTTCACAATCAAGACCATAAGCATAAATACAAACCGACAAAACGAAAAACTTGGCGACTATAAGTTTTTATGCGTGGTTAACTTTACGGCTCCCCTTGGTATAAATATACGCATTTTCGCTTTATCACAATGGAACAAGGTTCCAGTTTTGGAGCGGATTGTACCTGTGCCATCCTTTATCAAGTAAACCACGGTCTGTTGCATACTAATGGGTTGCTGCGCTCATAAAAACGGCTGCGGTTAGAAAATGCCAAAGATAATTTTAAGCTTGATCTAATTTTCCGGAATCTCAGGTAGGTTGCCACAACATTAGCTGTCGTAAAGTTTTCAGCCTACTCGTAGCTTTAAATATAGCAGAAGCAACACCTGAAACGATTTTTGTTGCAAAGCATTTTTAACTGCTCGCATAGTAGCGTGGTTTTGTTTTCCTAATAATTATTTCACTATTCAGTATTTATTAAATTATTCGTGATATCTATTTATTTACGCAGTACGCGAGCCAAGCGAACTGATTGCCAGGTTGTCGGTGGACGTTGTTGGAGACAAGCTGACTGTATTTCTCAGAACATTTCCACTTTCCCGATATTTCTGGCCGCGTCACACACACACGATTCTGAAGTTCCCGATTTAGAGGTCACACGCGCATTTTCTTTGTGAGGAAGCGCGCAGTGAACCGGCAGCATATTTTTAGCCGAGGGCGACGCTCCGGGCGCCGTAGGCGCGTTTCTGACTATCATCATGACGGTATTCACGACTATTGCGAAACGAAAAACTTCTAGCATTTTCTGCGAGTCTCAATGCGGCAATTGCCTTCACCAAGGTTGCCGGTTAGGCAGAATAGCGTGTGCGTTATGTTGTATTGCATCGTGATCTGTGCCAAATTTTATTTGGCCAATGCCTCGTTAAGGTTAATAAATTTACACATGTTTCCTTTGAAAAACAACATTAAACCTACATCACGTTGTTATGTTCATAAACATTTAATTGAAGTGTTTTTTTAAACGCAATTCTCCTTTCGTCTACGCATGTTTTTATGCGAAACGCTAAACGAAGAAAATATTTATTTCATCGTCCCGATCTGCGCAATGTTTGCAAATAATAATGGCATTGACAATAGAACGCAGGTCCTAAATAGTTCAAACCGAATTATTTAATCTGCAGGAACGCTGCCAAGGCGAGCTCGAATCAGACTACGAGACCGTTAGGCTACTTTCACTCTTCTATTGTATTACGCGTTTTGTTCTACTGACTACGAGATTACTAATAAGTTGTCTCTAGGCAGAGTTTTGTCTCCAAAATATCTGGAGTTCAATGTTTTTTAGGGTTCTAATTTCTGGGCTTAATATTTTGCAAAAAATACAGAAAATAGTTCCTTCCGTATAGTATACAGGAAAACCTACAAGAAGTTTATTTTTATAGAAGCCAAACAGTGTACCTAGGTGTATAACATATCAGATCAGTTTGATGGTATAATGGCTCTCGTACCCTCCGAAAAATAATATCCCTATATCTTGACGGTAACATCCGAAATCGAATTAAGATATGCATTTTGTCAGTTTGTCATTAACGTATCGCGCGCGTGTTCAATTTCTCAATTGAATACAGAAGAACTGCGGCCCTACCGCGAAAAACGAAATTCGTGAATTTCGATTTGTCTCTCTCACGCATGTAGGCCAAAACATAATGTTTTCGAGAGAATCACAAAAAATAACGAGCAATTCGCACGTCGGGGAATGGTATAAAATAAAAACTTGAGATAGAACTGCTTTATACTTGCACGACATGAACGGTCTGTCAAGCACACACAGTGAAGCAGAAAATCTACTTTCCCACATACAAAGGAGCCACTTATAATTTATATACGTTGGTGGACTATTAGCATTAAGCCTTCTTGTGATTGTGAAGGTATGTTAGGTATGTCGTTATTTATCACGGCATATTTTTCCCTAAACGTTGCCCGGGTTTGCAATCGTCAACAAAACTTACATTTACTATTGGTATCTATGGTCACAAAAGCTTGTCAATCTTGTCGTATAATTGCTGTAACTAATACATGTAATTGTCTGATTGTAGCCAAAATAATGTTAAAAATATTTTAAAAATAAAAATAAAACCGCCTTCAAAAATTCGCCCGAACTAAAAAGTTAAAAATAATTTTGGTTCCTACTTCTTAGGATTTCCTACCCAAACCTTTAAACCTTTTACCCTATTCATTGAAATAAAACATTATGGCTAGGTACCCTACAGATTTCTTAGAAGTCGGTGCCAAGCCAAATATGTTCACTTTGCGAGTACTTATATGTATTTGATAGAGCTTTGTAACTTACTGTCACTCCGGTTATGCTTTCATGAAAATGACTGAGGCAGACCATTCTGTTGATAAAAGCGTAATCGGAGTGACAGTAAGTTACAAAGCTCTATCTAATATATACCTATGAACGTATTCGGCTTGGCACCGACTTCTAAGAAATCTGTAGGGTACCTAGCCATAATGTTTTATTTCAATGAATAGGGTAAAAGGTTTAAAGGTTTGGGTAGGAAATCCTAAGAAGTAGGAACCAGAATTATTTTTAACTTTTTAGTTCGGGCGAATTTTTGAAGGCGGTTTTATTTTTATTTTTAAAATATTTTATTCAAATTACAATCGATCAAATAACCTCCAATATCGGGTAATTGACGGCATAAGGTAAGTCACCTCTTTTGGTTGGCTGGTTCAAAAAAGCTCTATGTTAATGTCATAAGAGTGATCCTCGTCTCGCTTCAGCTTGGGCGACGGGACTCGCCGTTAATCGGTTGACGCATTTGTCGCTCTTATTATATTGATATGAAAGTTTTGATGAGCTTTAATTTACCGACTTCAGCCGATCGGGTGTCTACACAGTAAGACCATGATCGCTTTCTTAAATCAATAAAATATTTTAAAATAAAAATTAAACCGCCTTCAAAAATTCGCCTGATCTAAAAAGTAAAAAATAATTTTAGTTCCTACTTCTTAGGATTTCCTACCCAAACCTTTAAACATTTTACCCTATTCATTGAAATAAAATATTATGGCTAGGTACCCTACAGACTTCTTAGAAGTCGGTGCCAAGCCAAATAGGTACGTTCATAGTTATATATTAGATAGAGCTTTGTAACTTACTGCCTTTACTCCGATTATGCTTTTATCAACAGTATGATCTGCCTCAGTAATTTTGCTGAAAGCATAACAGGAGTGATAGTAAATTACAAAGCTCTATCAAATACTTATACTCGCGAAGTGAACATATTTGGCTTGGCACCGACTTCTAAGAAGTCTGTAGGGTACCTAGCCATAATATTTTATTTCAATGAATAGGGTAAAATGTTTAAAGGTTTGGGTAGGAAATCCTAAGAAGTAGGAACTAAAATTATTTTTTACTTTTTAGATCAGGCGAATTTTTGAAGGCGGTTTAATTTTTATTTTAAAATATTTTATTTTTTGCTTTTTAGTACCTTGTGTAATTTATATAAAATCATTATTTAGTATGCTCTAAATACTTATAATTAGAATGTGTTGCACTGTAGTAGGTCAGAAAACCTGGGTCGCGTTTTATAAAGTTACAATTTACAATTTCGCTGTTTGCCTCTCTAACGCACGCACGTATTGGCTAGAAAGAGAGGCAAATAGCGAAATTGTAAATTGTAACTTTATAAAACGCGACCCTGAACTGGCTAACTTATATGAATACTACAAACATTCCCATTCCATTCCCATTATCAAGGAGATATACATTGTATCATCAGCAGGGTATGAATAATTTCAAAGATTATAGGTAACAGGCTTTAGCATGCCTATATTATTTAAAGAATCACTAACCGCTTACCAACATGTCATAACTACTAAGCAAACACTTGAATAGATCTCGAAAATGTATGACAGTTGTTATATTATCCTCCAAACAAAGAATCATCCTCCAACTCCTAATCGTTAAGGAGTTATACCTTTCATCATCAGCTCACCAACATGAGGCTATGACCACCTAAAGGCAAATACTCAAATAGCTTCATAAATACATGACATATGTTATATTTAAGGAATTATCCCCCAACTCCTAATCTCTAAGGAGTTGTACCTTCCATCATCAGCTCACCAACATGAGGCTATGACCACCTAAAGGCAAATACTCAAATAGCTTCCAAAATACATGACATATGTTATATTTAAAGAATTATCCCCCAACTCCTAATCTCTAAGGAGTTGTACCTTCCATCATCAGCTCATCAACATGAGGCTATGACCACCTAAAGGCAAATACTCAAATAGCTTCCAAAATAGATGACATATGTTTTATTTAAAGAATTATCCCCCAACTCCTAATCTCTAAGGAGTTGTACCTTCCATCATCAGCTCACCAACATGAAAGGATGACCACCTAAAGGCAAATACTCAAATAGCTTCAAAAATACATGACATATGTTATATTTAAAGAATTATCCCCCATCTCCTAATCTCTAAGGAGTTGTACCTTCCATCATCAGCTCACCAACATGAGGCTATGACCACCTAAAGGCAAATACTCAAATAGCTTCCAAAATAGATGACATATGTTTTATTTAAAGAATTATCCCCCAACTCCTAATCTCTAAGGAGTTGTACCTTCCATCATCAGCTCACCAACATGAAAGGATGACCACCTAAAGGCAAATACTCAAATAGCTTCAAAAATACATGACATATGTTATATTTAAAGAATTATCCCCCATCTCCTAATCTCTAAGGAGTTGTACCTTCCATCATCAGCTCACCAATATGAGGCTATGACCACCTAAAGGCAAATACTCAAAAAGCTTCAAAAATACATGACATATGTTATATTTAAAGAATTATCCCCCATCTCCTAATCTCTAAGGAGTTGTACCTTCCATCATCAGCTCACCAATATGAGGCTATGACCACCTAAAGGCAAATACTCAAATAGCTTCCAAAATACATGACATATGTTTTATTTAAAGAATTATCCCCCAACTCCTAATCTCTAAGGAGTTGTACCTTCCATCATCAGCTCATCAACATGAGGCTATGACCACCTAAAGGCAAATACTCAAATAGCTTCCAAAATAGATGACATATGTTTTATTTAAAGAATTATCCCCCAACTCCTAATCTCTAAGGAGTTGTACCTTCCATCATCAGCTCACCAACATGAAAGGATGACCACCTAAAGGCAAATACTCAAATAGCTTCAAAAATACATGACATATGTTATATTTAAAGAATTATCCCCCATCTCCTAATCTCTAAGGAGTTGTACCTTCCATCATCAGCTCACCAACATGAGGCTATGACCACCTAAAGGCAAATACTCAAATAGCTTCCAAAATAGATGACATATGTTTTATTTAAAGAATTATCCCCCAACTCCTAATCTCTAAGGAGTTGTACCTTCCATCATCAGCTCACCAACATGAAAGGATGACCACCTAAAGGCAAATACTCAAATAGCTTCAAAAATACATGACATATGTTATATTTAAAGAATTATCCCCCATCTCCTAATCTCTAAGGAGTTGTACCTTCCATCATCAGCTCACCAATATGAGGCTATGACCACCTAAAGGCAAATACTCAAAAAGCTTCCAAAATAGATGACATATGTTTTATTTAAAGAATTATCCCCCAACTCCTAATCTCTAAGGAGTTGTACCTTCCATCATCAGCTCACCAACATGAAAGGATGACCACCTAAAGGCAAATACTCAAATAGCTTCAAAAATACATGACATATGTTATATTTAAAGAATTATCCCCCATCTCCTAATCTCTAAGGAGTTGTACCTTCCATCATCAGCTCACCAATATGAGGCTATGACCACCTAAAGGCAAATACTCAAAAAGCTTCCAAAATACATGACATATGTTGTATTTAAAGAATTATCCCCCAACTCCTAATCTCTAAGGAGTTGTACCTTCCATCACCAGCTCACCAACATGAGGCTATGACCACCTAAAGGCAAATACTCAAAAAGCTTCCAAAATACATGACATATGTTATATTTAAAGAATTATCCCCCAACTCCTAATCTCTAAGGAGTTGTACCTTCCATCATCAGCTCACCAACATGAGGCTATGACCACCTAAAGGCAAATACTCAAATAGCTTCCAAAATGCATGACATATGTTATATTTAAAGAATTATCCCCCAACTCCTAATCTCTAAGGAGTTGTACCTTCCATCATCAGCTCACCAACATGAAAGGATGACCACCTAAAGGCAAATACTCAAATAGCTTCCAAAATACACGAAATATGTTATATTTAAAGAATTATCCCCCAACTCCTAATTGCTAGGGAGTTGTACCTTCCATCATCAGATCACCAACTTAAGACGTTCATGACTAGACGCAAATACTTGATTAGTCTTCGAAAATAAATGAAAAATGCCATGTGTGCTTACAACATTTGAAGAGTTCCCTCGATTTCTCCAGGATCCCATCATCAGATCTGGACCCGACGACAATGGGACCAACTAGAAGGTATACCCTTTCATACAAAAAAAGAATTTTCCAAATCGGTCCACGCGTCTTCGAGTAATCGGGGAACATACATAAAAAAAAAAAAAGATTTCGACGAATTGTAAACCTCCTCCTTTTTGAAGACGGTTAAAAAGGACACGAGATAAATATAATACTCTAGCCTATTTTTGTCGCACTGCTACGCAAAGGCGTTATGGCTTAGTGCAAACTCCTGCAATATTTACTCTAGGTGTAAGTTGAGTAAATAAATAAATTCCTGACAGTATGCCGTTACCTACATAACGTATAGGTACATATATATTATTTTTACTTTTGTGTAACAATAAATAAACCTCGAATGGAATCATCATTGAATCACAAGTATCACAACATCGACATCGTCGACTGTAAGTACTATAATAAGAACAATGACAGTAACCTATTTCCGATGCTCAACACTTATGCTCCTAAGCATGTACTCATGGTACATGCTTAGGAATTCTCATATCGATAAGCTTGAGTTCGAAATTCGAATCTCAGACGGGACGATTGCTCGACGAATCCTGGTAAGCTGTGCCCTTGTAGCGTACATCATCACTAGTTGTTACGCGCGTCCCACGCATATAACATGTAAATGGACTACTTTATATAAATATACTCTGTGAAGATCGAGGTCACAGCGCAGTGTCTATTAACCTTCCGTGCACACACAAAGCCATAAGGATGAGTATGAAATGTATACGGAAATTAGTTCGTTTATAGTAGGACCCTCGAAGCCCAAACAACTACAATATACAGGATGCTCGCGAGGAAACCGAAAGATTTTAGGTAACAATGCATTCTAGACATCAAAATAAGCAAAAGATATAATGAGACCTAATGTCAAATTCCACAAAAAAAAGAATATTTTTTTGTTTTTTTTCAGGCTTTTTGAATTCCTTTTAATATTTTCCAATACGTTTTAATCATATCAACAATTTGTTAAAATTACTTTTTTAAATGTTTTTTTCATGGACAGGTTTTTTCGTCAAGTCTATTCTTATTTTTTGATTGTCAGGCAAAAGGTGTGGTAATATTAGAACACATTGTAATTAAAAAGAAGTTTTATGACGAGTTACGTCGAAAAACTTTTTTCGAGAAAAGGTTAATTATTTCTGGAAACAAGACGAATCCAAGAAATTTTATATAACATTAAATACTCTAAATTAAATATGCTGAGGAATTCAGCATTAAAATCTTTCGGTTCCCTCGCGAGCACCCTGTATACGGCTGTGTAGGTACATGCTTCTTTAGCTATTCAACTCCAATTTTTCATGTAGTATTTTTCCCTAGAGAGTTGACACATTTTACCGGCTCGTCGAAATATCTGAGGAAAAAGGGAAACTCACATCAACGCTATTTATACATAGATGGCATAGGTAAACGAATTATAATTATCTAAGCGTCCTCATTGCAAGCGACAAAGTGAGACCTTACACTAGAAAGGCTTAAATTTATTCCTTACGTTGAGGAAGATAACCAGCAGATATAGATGAATTATATACCGCCTCCCAGATAACTACAAAACATTCATACATACATCAATTATTTTGATTGCCGCTTAGCTTCTCACCGACTGAAAGTATACTACATTGATTCTTCTTTGTTTTGTGGTTTATTTAATAGAGCGCCTTACAAATTTCGCAGGCAATGCAAATATATTTTACCCAAAGCTTTAACGCCCGGAAGATAGTACAAATTTACTGCTAGGCATAGGCACGCTTAGTTACCATATATGCCATGGATTTAAAATATAACACGACATAGTAACTCCAGCCTCCAACTATCAAACTTTCTCTTGCACTGCACGTTTTTCGCTCCGTACCCCACGGAAAGATATTAGCCATTTGTTATCCTAAAAATTGGGTTCCCCTGGGAGGGTGGGATAACCTAAATTCCACGCTAGGAGAGTTTCAGCGGTCGCTAGTGCCCATATGTATCTGACCAATTGTGACCCTTATTACAATCCACGTAAAGTGTACGATACGAGTGATGAACTGTATTGGCGATAGTACGTAGTTATTTTTATTTAAATCGTAATGAAAATCCCTTAACTTTATTAACCGCTTCAAGGTCTTAGTAAACTATAGATACCTAACAAAATAAATCAATAGTAGTGGAAAATCCGTATTTGGTTATTGTATCGTGCTTAAAAATCTTAAAATGTAATTTCGTATTGAAAAGCATAATCATAGCGACTAGTTTTTTCAAGGATAAATTTTAAATATTTGTTCTTTGTAAATAACTAAAATCGATAACCCTTTTTAACAATACAAAAAAAATATTCTTCGTAACCGTTATCATGAAAAACTAATAACGATTTTGTATTCCAATGAGTCAAATTAGTCAAATACCACATAGGGATTGGTTATGGAAATGAGTAATTTTGTTTCCTAGGTGTTTATCGGGAATTAAAAACTTTTAATAATAAGTTTTAATAATAAAGCCTAGTAAGAATGTAAACGGAACTGTCACCGACACATTGAATTGTCTTTGAGGAGTATATATCATAGTTTCGGACACGTACTCACGAGATATCCTGCACTAAAGTTTGCTAACTTCAAACCAAATTTACAGAGAACGGTAAACAGCTGACATACAAGTATTTGCCCGACGCTATCGCGATTCGCGTATCACCGCATCTGGGTCACGCGAATATTCGGAGTAGGCCGCCTGCACTAGAACTTACCATGAATTTGTCGTCGCCATAATGCTTAGCGTTTGTGTTCCACTGAGAATGCATCTCGTTCGCAACCTACCAAAAACAGAGGGCCTCGAACATGGAATATCGTAAATTTCGAGCATTTATCTCAGTCACACGTCACTCCACACCCACAGGCGCCATCATTTCAGTGATAAAGACACATGTTCTATCTACAGGTTCCTAAAGGGTGGCTGAGGACCTCCTCATTCACCTGAATCCGGGGGTTCTTACTGCTCTCCCGGCTTGAAAGGTATCATGAGATTCATGAGGACCAGCGTGTGCTTCCGCCTAGCACGTTTTCTGACTGAGGCTTAGGTACAATATGTACGACAAATCGATACCTACTTAAGTTAAATGTGCAAAGAGATACCCTTACTAGGATTCCAATCCGGGGCTTGCGGCTTCGCAGGCAGGGTCCATACTGACTGGGCTACGGAGGTCATCATACCCATGAGTGCTTTTACGCTGAAATTTCGACAATCGGTCTCTGCCACTCTAATGACGCCTTCCTTGGACGGAAAACGACAGCTCGTAATTTACGATTTTCGTAGGTTCGCGATAGGTTTACAGACTCACGGTAGCAAACTCGTGGTACGAGTAGAGCTACTCCTTTGTGCCTTTTGTTTTAGCGTAACCAAACGTCTAGGCTCGCTGAGAACCGGCCGTGCTACAATGGGGATAAAAACTAGCTCAACATAGACGCCACTAGTTTCCGTTTTTATTAGTAAAAAATACATAGAGACAATAGATTGACTGACAGTCGCGTTTTTGTTTGTCGATGTGGATAAGATAGCACGCGAGTTCGGATATTACGAGTACGTTGCGATAAACGAATCGCCCATATCAAGCCCCCATGACGAAATCAAAACTTCACAAACACATTATTATAACCATATTCATCATCGGCCTATGTCAGTCCACTGCTGGACAACGGAGGAGGAGGCCTTAGCCTATGCGTATCGACGCATTAGGAGGTACGAGTAAATACCCATGTATAATCGCCACGTTGGACAAGCGGGTTCGCGGTTGCAGTAGTGTGCCCACTATGATGATGCTGCTGCACGTCATCAATCTTCGATAAATAAATGCTCAGTGACACTTAAATCCCTTAGCCAACTCTTACGACTCCCACGGGAAGAGTTGGCGTGGTGACATGTATTCTTACTACCGTCACCACACGGCATTAATATAACTATATTAGTAGAACTCACAAAGTGGAAAATGTCGCCATTTGTCATTTACAGTGTGTCGCTGTTTCAGCATGAGTTTTAGTTAGCTAGTTTTGTTAATTGGGTTAAATTAGCAATTCATTCAGTTCCAATTTACCATATTTAGATAATCTCGTTATTCACGTTCTCGCACAACTATTACTGGAAAGCCAATTTTAAACCGTGTTGTGGCAAATAAACAGCGTACCTAACCCCCATTTTGTTTAATTACTTTTGCAATTACGACTGCAAAGCAAAGTATTACTGATAACGATAACATTTTTCCTAGAATGGCAAGGGCACCCACGGTGCGGAGGCTAACTGCCCGCCAGGTTCCGGCTTCTCCTTTGTGAGGCACGGAAACGTGTTGCAGACTCAGACGGATTGTTGTACTGATCTGTTTACTTCCTATGCTGCGTTAGGGATTTTGCTAACCTTATTTGGTGCCTTGGTACGCTGCGTAGTCACATCTTTCTGAGGAACTTGTCACCGTACTCACCGTATACTTGCTAAGGTTGTCAGCGAGAAAGGCCTGACTGATTAATTGAGTTACATTTTATAAGATTCGTATTATGATATGGAAAAGTTTTAAAAACGTAACCTAGCCCACGGTGCGTGCATCGAAGTAAAAATAATTAAGTTCCTGAACAATACAGTTATAATCATGGCCATAACTACAGGAACACATTGAATATACATAATTAAACAAGAAGCCCTAGTTTCTCGGGCAATCGTTCGCACGTAAGCTGTTATGTTATGACGATTTTAGGTAATCAGTAACTCTGTAACAATGGATTTATGTAACACCTGGTTACGCACTAAAAACAGAAGATATCTCGCTGGAAAGAAGCGTTTAATCCGATCAAATAGCGGCTAAATCGAAAGCTGAAATTTCTAATATGACGATGGAACCGATGAGTCAGCTAAGCGGATCAATTTGGCTGGGATTGCCAGAAGCTTGTTACTCACTGAATTCACCCGAAACCATTTTTTAAACGACGCTATACCTCCGAATGTGTTATAGAAAATGGAAAGTGTTTTCAAACACTGTAGTTTTCGTATTACATCTGCAATCCTTGTTGATGATTAATTTACCGACGTCTGGAATGCCTTACCGACTGGACGCCCAAGCAAATCATATGCTTAGGTGCGCATGGTTATGCTGGTTGCGAATAGATACTATGACCTCATAATCCGCTCTTGTGCGTAATCGGGGAGCTTCTTACACTGGATCACCAGTTACGCTGTACGAGTATACCGTACACTCGGTTAACGATTGGAAGCAATGCGTTAGTGCCTATATCTTGTTTACTCTCGCTATCCGCTTGCACAATCTTCGTTTTCGCAGTTTACTTGATATACGTAGCCGCTGGGGACACATTCGATAGATGGGCTAGATAGGTACTTGGCTAAAGTGTTTTAATGGGGATTAGATCCCTAGGTAGGTACTTTTAACAATTATAATTAAGTATGTATATTGAAAATAAAGGCTCGTCACTATTTTAAGAACCTTCTCCTTTCTGAAGCCGGTTAATGTAAACACCGATTGAAATGAGGGTTTTAATATTTATAAGTCAATGTTAGGTTAGGATACGCTTTCTGACGTATAAATTATGATCATTACTTGAAACCTAATACAAATACGACTTATAAAAGCCTAATTACGCGCACGAAGTTTGCGGTGAACAGTTTAACCCCTATTTTAATCTCCTTTATTTGGTTAGATTATCTTGATAAGGTAGGAGTTTTTCCTATTGTTCTTTTTTAATAACCACTATTTTACGAAACGATTACCGCAATAATCGGCAGTATCTTTTTGTTCCCTGTTTCTACAGAGCATCCTTTTGTCCCGCACTATTCAAAAGTCCTGACCCGAACTGCCTGGCGCATCTTTCAGCTCCACTTTTCCGAAGTAGGTCGCTCTAACAGCCACGTAGTTTCACAAAACGCAAGAATAACTTGTGAATGCAACTTTGACCTGCTGTCGAAACTAATTCATGCGGTACTGGGTGATCTACTTATCGGCCCAACGTCATCAAACAACTGATACCTATACGTAAACCTACGTCGCTGTTTTGCATTGACCTAGCTACGATGCTTTGATATCATTTATCTTTACAAAATTATGATGTCTATGCATATTAATTTGATTATATCGAAACGGAAACTAGATGTACGTAGTTATAAGTTTATACGTGCGTGCATGTAGGTGTACTAATCAAGACTCGCGTGCATACGCGTATTATATTATAACAAGTACATTTTTATTTAACCTGATTCAAATTCTAAACAAAGAGACTAAGGTTGCCTTGCCGGTCATTCCTGTAGTCCCACGGGCAAAATTACTAAAATATTTGCGTTTCCGCGTGTCATTGAAAGGAGGCCGTGCCCGGCAGAGTGGAACATTTAATCTTTACCTGACTTAATCCACAACGTGTGTGTGTGTGAATAAACCTCAATTTAAGAATAGGTTGAATACACCCGAGCGTGAGGACTAAGGAGTTAAACCTTTCGATCGGCAATAATTTTACCATCAAAATGACGTGGTTCATTCTAAAGGTATTATATAGTACCTACCACTAATTTAGTTTGAAAAGAGGCTGAATTTATATTTCATATAAATTAAAAAAATGTCATTTCACTTTGGCCGGCATGGATTGTTCTCGTATAAAATGATATAGGACCAATAAGTTACTAGGCTTGTATTAGTATTTAGTGTGCGCCCAAATAATGCATAATAATGCGGTGTATTTACAGTCTGTCCTTTCAATCTAAGTTCCGCTCGTTCTTCACAAATATTCGCCGTCCACGCCTTCAATATGCTTTGGTTCTTTAAAGTATCAAAAACCCTTATGACAGCGCTTCTGAAAATAACGTTTTTTCCTTTCAGAACGGAGACCTCTGCATATCAATCCTGCACCCGCCCGTAGACGACCCGCAGTCGGGCGAGCTCCCGTGCGAGCGCTGGAACCCCACGCAGTCTGTCCGCACGGTGCTGCTCTCCGTGATCTCGCTCCTCAACGAGCCCAACACCTTCAGCCCCGCTAATGTGGACGCTAGCGTCATGTACAGACGCTGGCGCGACTCCAAGGGCAAGGATAAGGAGTATGAGAATATTATAAAGTGAGTTTGTTTTTGTAATCCATAGTCTTTCTGTTCAAACCTGCATCGACCCGTGGCCGATCCGCAGTCGTGCGAGCGCTGGAACCCCACGCAGTCGGTGCGCACGGTGCTGCTCTCCGTGATCTCGCTCCTCAACGAGCCCAACACCTTCAGCCCCGCTAATGTGGACGCTAGCGTCATGTATAGGCGCTGGCGCGACTCCAAGGTCAAGGATAGGGAGTATGAGAATATTATAAAGTGAGTGTGTTTTTGTAATCCATAGTCTTTCTGTTCAATCCTGCACCGACCTGTGGACGATCCGCAGTCGGGCGAGCGCTGGAACCCCACGCAGTCGGTGCGCACGGTGCTGCTCTTTGTGATCTCGCTCCTCAACGAGCCCAATACCTTCAGCCCCGCTAATGTGGACGCCAGCGTCATGTATAGGCGCTGGCGCGACTCCAAGGGCAAGGATAAGGAGTATGAGAATATTATAAAGTGAGTTTGTTTTTGTAATCCATAGTCTTTCTGTTCAATCCTGCACCGACCTGTCGACGATCCGCAGTCGGGCGAACGCTGGAACCCCACGCAGTCTGTCCGCACGGTGCTGCTCTCCGTGATCTCGCTCCTCAACGAGCCCAACACCTTCAGCCCCGCTAATGTGGACGCCAGCGTCATGTACAGGCGCTGGCGCGACTCCAAGGGCAAGGATAAGGAGTATGAGAATATTATAAAGTGAGTTTGTTTTTGTAATGCATAGTCTTTCTGTTCAATCCTGCACCGACCTGTCGACGATCCTCAGTCGGGCGAACGCTGGAACCCCACGCAGTAGGTGCGCACGGTGCTGCTCTCCGTGATCTCGCTCCTCAACGAGCCCAACACCTTCAGCCCCGCTAATGTGGACGCCAGCGTCATGTACAGGCGCTGGCGCGACTCCAAGGGCAAGGATAAGGAGTATGAGAATATTATAAAGTGAGTTTTCGTGGTCCGTAGTCATTCTATTCGTGATTTCTCTCCTCAATACGGCATTCAGCCCTGGCAATGGATTTAATAGTCATATGGATAGCTACAGGACAGGCGCTGTCATGACTCCTAGGGACATGGATAAATAATATACGGTGAGTCGTCTATCTATACGGTCCGCTTGACTCATATCTACGAACCCGCTCCTGGAAGAGTCCAACAGCTTCCGCCATGTGGACGCTAGCGTCATGTACAGGCGCTGGCGCGACTCCAAGGGCAAGGATAAGGAGTATGAGAATATTATAAAGTGAGTTTGTTTTTGTAATCCATAGTCTTTCTGTTCAATCCTGCACCGACCTGTCGACGATCCGCAGTCGGGCGAGCGCTGGAACCCCACGCAGTATGTCCGCACCGTGCTGCTCTCCGTGATCTCGCTCCTCAACGAGCCCAACACCTTCAGCCCCGCTAATGTGGACGCGAGTGTCATGTACAGGCGCTGGCGCGACTCCAAGGGCAAGGATAAGGAGTATGAGAATATTATAAAGTGAGTTTTCGTGGTCCGTAGTCATTCTATTCGTGATTTCTCTCCTCAATACGGCCTTCAGCCCTGGCAATGGATTTCATAGTCATGTATAGCTACAGGACAGGCGCTGTCATGACTCCTAGGGACATGGATAAATAATATACGGTGAGTCGTCTATCTCATGTCTACGAATTCGCTCCTGGAAGAGTCCAACAGCTTCAGCCATGTGGACGCTAGCGTCATGTATAGGCGCTGGCGCGACTCCAAGGTCAAGGATAGGGAGTATGAGAATATCATAAAGTGAGTTTTCGTCGTCCGTAGCCTTTCTGTTCGTGATCTCTCCTCAATGAGGTTCAGCCCTGACAATGGATTTAATCGTCATGTAGGTAACTAGTAACTACAGCAGGAGAGGCTCTGGCATGTCTCCCAGGGACATGGATAAGTGTGTGACAGAGAGGAAAAGCTACGATACCTACGCTACTGAGCGTTAGGTAATGGCAACTTGGCTGGCTACGCACTCAGTTTTGCTAACTGGGACGCGAGGACCATGCAGGCATTGCAGGCATGTACTGACCCCAGCCCGGGCGGGCACGTCTCCTTAGGTAAAGAAATACATAGAATATTATATCAGCCTAGCAAACGTGAAATTAATTTTGTATCGTATCAATATCCTAACCAATAGTTGATAGGTAGATAGTTGTAGGAAAACGCGTCGCCACGCCACGTAACGTAATTAAATAGGAAGCTGTATCATAAATACCTACCAACATTCAACGTCGATAAATTGTGCCATGCATATTAACTGGGCCAGAACACTCAGAATCAGCAAGACACCTTTGACTGCTTGTAATGACGATAGTATGCTCTTTTTCAAATTGCCTTGTATTACAACCATAAATTGTAGGTACTACAATATAATCACTATCAAGCTCATAAAATCAACTGAGGCTATAACAAACATGCAACTTCGGGAAAATCTTCTTCAGTTTACTTTGAGAGATATGACATGTGTTTTATGTTCGGTAGTAATGTACCTATATAATGAAGTATGTGAAATGAGTTTTCTCTTTTTCATTTTGTTTATTCCAAAGGAATACCTATACTATTGAATCACAACTACACTGCGCTTTAATGTAGGAAGACTTATTTTGTACCTATATTCAGACTTTGAACACCCAACCATATCATAAAATTGGTACACCTAATGTGTATCTAATTTACGACATCTTATTAAATAAGTAGTTTTCGTAAAGGTTTCTGGTGAAATCTTTCGCTGGAAGCCTGGAACATTCCATGGGCTTGGGCTGTCCCGTACAAACGCGTGTATATTCTGATAATTTGACTTTTCTTCCGAGTTATTAGTTAAATATATATATTTTGAGCAATTTTTGACTCCTCTGGTCACGAAAGAGAACTTCGATAAATCCACAATTTTAAGAAAAACCATTCATGTTTGTACATCTGTGGACTTTTTCGTGGAATGCATCCGCTACACATTTTGAGCACCGAATTTTCTTCAAATATTATTACCTAACATGCGATTGGTCACTTGGTCAGTGTTACAAGCGTTCACTCGGTGTAATCACATTTGCAGGAAACAAGCGCAGGTCGCGCGCATTGACGCCGAGAGGGAAGGCATCGTCGTGCCTCTCACATTAGAAGACTACTGCATCAAAACGCAAGTCAAGTCCACCACGCAAGAACCACAGGTAAATAATACCTACGTCTATTGGTAATTTCACCAGAGTTGAGGTGACTCACACGTCTAAGCGGTTAGACGATCAGTCATTTCCCATTAATCTTATATCAATCCAAACTTCCAAAGACACCGCTCAAATTTTCCCTTCAAATAATTAATCAATAGGCAATGATGACATTGATGACTGAACTGACGCCAGAATTAGTGTGTAACCGATGTCATACGACATAAAGTAATCATTACAAAAAAATACTTTACTTTTCTAGTATTTTTTTATTTAAGTCAAAATATTCAAATGAAATCCTTTAAGGAATTCAAAAAATATGTACTAGTTACAAATTGTCCTTGTGTTTACATGAAATGTTGTAGTGTGCGTGACCTCAACTCTTGTGGAACTAGCTACACACATTTGACAATGTCGCAGGTTAAGGTAAGGCCTTATTGGCTGGCGATTTTTAAGTTATTTTATTAACCTTTTTGACGCCATGTCAAATATCAAAGCGACTACTCCGTGGTCAGACGTGTCATTTTAAGTGAAAGATGCCGAATGAAACGAAAAAATGAACGAAAAATGAACCGTCTGATATCACCTTAACGCCTTGTAATTAGTGCGCCCATTATGTTACATTTGCATGAAGGATAAATTAATAAAAATAAACAATAAAAGTATTGATTTTATTTGATAAATGTGACCTATTATCGATACCGATGATATGGTAAAAGTTATTGTCTTGGTGAAAAAATAACCCTGTATTTATCCGGGGATGGTGAAACAAGTCATAAGTATAATTAATTAGTTCTGGGTAGACTGTAGCATTTCTAAGATCAAGTTCGCTATAGTAGTGGATAATATTATTATAGAAATTGGACAGGCTTTACGAAAGACCACTCCAAACTACCACCATCGCTGAATTAAATAAATAAATATTTTGAGACATCTTACACAAATCGACCTAGTCCCACGGTAAGCCTAATTAAGGCTTGTGATGTGGGTACCAGGCGACGATATATATAATAGATACTGAAATACATAGACAGCCATGACCAAGGAACAAATATTTGTGATAAACAAATACACAAATAATGCCCTTGCCGGGATTCGAACCCGGAACCTCGAGCTTCATAGGCAGGGTCATTACCAACTAGGCTACGGTGGCTGACAATCAATCGGATCATATGTTAGATAACGTCATTATACTCATTATTCAAAACGTCGGTTTTCCAGAAACGTTTTCCAAAACTCTCGAAAAAAAGTTCCAAGTTCGGACCGTCCTAATCGGATGGAAGGAAGTCGATTATAAATATTTAATTGGCAGTTACATTGAAGTGCATTCTGCGTGATGTAAAACAACGTTGACAGTACGTCAGCGATCGATATCCGTTGCCAATCCGGCCGTCTGGCCTTGTTCGTTGTGTCTTTCCTTTTATAGAGCTCGCTTCCGAATTTGACTTCTGGCATATCTACTCGCGTTAACAATTGTATTGTTTATACGGGGCCCGCTGTGCGACACTGAGGGAAAGTCATTTGTACAGTCGACATATCGGAGCCGACAGGGTGCTCACAAATATCTGAGCAGGCCTCTATTGTCGTTGCGTTAGAGTGCATATTCGTATATTTTTGACCGTGGCCGCTCCGATATATCTGATAGCGACTTTAATTTTATTTTAAAAGTACGCAGAAGTACGTTTAATCGAAGTCTTATAAAGAGTTGCTCAAGCTCGAAATGGGAATGAAATTGTAGCAAAGTGCGTCCCGATGCATAATAACACGTTTTCATCAAAGAAAGAAAATCATGTCATGTGTTTGACTACCCTGAGCAATCAGCTAGGGAAAGAAGCGCTTTCACCAGCTGTCAACTCTTTTTGTTCTGTGCCTCATAAGCCTCATTATCAATCAGGATTTTGTATAGTCGGTGAACCAAGTCCCCAATCCCTGCAGAAATCGTGTCACTCCTTAGGCAATGGTCTCACCGCGAGCTACTGAGCTATGAACTATCGGCTATAAACACAAACAAAAGATACGCACTCCTCCTGAATGCTGAGAGTACAATTCAATTATATAGGCTGAACCATAGATTCATGTCCAAGAATTACTTAATCTGGCAATAGTTACGAAGAGAGGTATTTACATCCTCACTCAATATAAAAACTATAGATGAACAGGAACTGCTATGGTACCTCACTTATTTTGTATTGGTAAACTAGTTAATAAACCCAAAGTTCCGCTTCCTATTTGTATAATATGCGAAAAATAAATTTCTTAGAAAGCAGTTGAAGCACTCCTTTTCATATAGTATTGCATAAACTGTTTGTAGGTAGCCATTAAGTAATTATTCAAATTAGGAACGTCAAATGTCTAACACGTTACTACTCGTAATACATCATCTATACTCATTTCGTTTTTCCTCATTTCCTTTATAATTGGTTATAAAAATACGTATAGTCTCACGTCACGCACGCTCATAAAAATGTAGCACTTTCTTCCTAATGATTTATGCTTCTTATATCATCATCATCATCAGCCTATTTCAGTTCACTGGACATAGGCCTCTCACATTACTATGCGTATCGACGCATTAGGAAGTAAATACCCACGCCGGGCAAGCGGATTGCCTATCGGAACTCTTATATACCTACAGACTAAATAATACAGATACTATAGTAGGTATATCTGCAGATGGGTGATCAAACAGTCCGTCCTGTAAAGACGTAGGAGGCGAGACGTGGACACTGACTGTGGGGTTACTTCCTAAGTTTGAAGACGCTCTACGAGCCATGGAAAGGGCTATATGCTCAGAAATTCACGTTGAACTGGCAATGGGCTGGTCACGTATGTCGCAGAACCGATAATCGCTGGTTTTCACTCTAGAATACGCTTAATTCTAGTGTGGAAACCAAATCGGGGCAAAGGTAACGTGGGTACCTAAGAGGACCGACAGCGATTGAATGTGAAAAGCAACTGACCACGCTCTATAGCTTACCTACAGGGTGTTTTTTTTTCGACCGTTCAAATTATACGTAGTGAATGTGTAGGTCATACTCACCAACTTTTACTATGGGGACAAAGTCGAAATCGCGAAAAAAAAATCAGCTGTTTCATACAAATTGGCGGCATTACGCCGGCCGAAATGTATGAAACAGCTGATTTTTTTTTCGCGATTTCGACTTTGTCCCCATAGTAAAAGTTGGTCAGTATGACCTACACATTCACTACGTAGAATTTGAACGGTCGAAAAAAAAACACGCTGTATAGCTTACAATTCGGGGAGGCCTATGTCCAGCAGAGTCCAGTCCAGTATCACATAAACATTAAGCCTAGATTGAATTACCTGAAAATGTAACATAGAACCCTATAGGCACCATAAGAAGAGGAACTCCTCTTCCTATTGTTTACTATCGCTAAACATTAAATATGTATGTAATGTAGACTAGGTATATAGAAACGTATACGATACCCACATCAATCTCTCAGAATTCAGGAAAACACGTAAAAACCTGTTCCATTATAAATGATGTCCCGGCTAGACTGTGTGTTTGCAAGATTAGATTTGACTTTATGATTTTTGCCAATGACGTCCTCTTACTCCTTTATAACATATTACTCGTATGAATTGTACCTAAAGCTAAGGCTTACTATCAGTATTAGTTGCATACCTACGTTTACCACTCTTTCTAAATAATTTGCATGCAATATTAACAACGTGTCATTCGCACATTCATGTCATATGTCATATGTAATTGCGCATAATTATTTTTTAGTGCAGATGGTGCCTTTTTTAGGCTCTAGTGCGAGAAGTGTGTCATTTTACGTCAGGTCCAAAACTTCGGAGGGCCATCTGCACTAAAAAACGTCGTACGAGACGCGTGCAAAAACGAAATTCATGTTTTTGTATTTCATGTTTTTCGCACTTGTGTCGTAATGTACTATTTTGTCATGGTTAAAAATCAGTTATATTTCAATCTTATCACTTATTTTTTTTTATTACCAAAAAGCATTTATTTATAAGCGACAAAAATATACAAAGTTATCACTTATTAATTCTGACTCATTTTCACATATGCAAGAAATTTGCGGTTAAAGAAGATGTCTGTTGATTTACTAGACATACGAACTACAGTCGAAGGTACTTGAGGAGTCGCGGAACTACCTTATTTAATTTATAATGTTAAATAAAGACTCCCACTTGCAAGCTTTTGAGAATTGGGCCTCTGACTCTGACCCTCTCTGCAGACAAAGTCAGATGCAGAGAGGTTAGGTAACTCTGTCTTCGACTGTACATAAAGTAGCTCTGTAACCATTTTGGCTAACTCACCCAACATCGGCACTCGACTAATTTAGTATAACAAATGAGAGCGCAACGCAACTGAGTCTAACGTTCACGATCTTTTTGATGAAAATTGCAAATATCAACAAAAATAGATAATACAGGAAAACATTAGGTAAGGTGCAAGTAGCTGGGGGACTACCATGACCAAATGCGATTCAATTTAGGTTCGGCTTGTCAGTTTTTGACAGTTATTCTATGGAACTGACACATCGCGATTCAGATTAGGTCCTAAACTGGATCGCATTAATAGATCGTGGTAGCCGACATAAAACGTCAAGGGCGATTTGTGTTAAGGTTGTAAAGGTTAAACTTGAACACCTAAGACTTCGATATTCTCATAACCCTTTCTTTGACAAGTACAAGTATCTATACCTTAATAAGCACAGGCAGTGCCTTGAAGCGCTTCCATCTATTATCAAGCAGGAAAGAACTCAAAGAACTCCGAATGCATAATGACCTCGAATATCAATTTGCAGACTCCTCATAATGTGGAGTCACTGGGTGGCTGACACTGTTGACAGTTAGAGACAATTTAAAATATTCGATATCAATTATGTACACAACGAATGCCGCAGAAATGTCTGACACCTTAGTCACAGCTACTTATTGGGTTAGGTGTGCCACAGTTTGCGGTATTAAATGTATTTTTGTATGTTTTTGGCAATGAGGGCATTTGCTTTCCTCTTTGGGTATGCCTAGGTGCCGGCAGTATGGGTATACTGCGTTAGTTTAGTCGCAACATTAGGAATAATGGCAAATTGCAACCAGCCAGACACCTATCGCGCTCCAATAACAAAGAAAGAAAGAAAAAACGTTTATTCGAGACACAGTACAAACAAAACAAAACAGTAAACACGAAATTTTGTCTCGAAATGGCCAAAACTCAGCATTTTGCCATAACAAACCCTAACCACTCCGTTTCTCCTTCCAGCTGGACATGACAGACTTCTACGACGACGACTACGACGACCTCGACACGTCGGACGAGGAGCGCGAGGCCGGCGAGGACGGCGACGACAGCGGCAACGGCGAGTTGTGAGGCCCGAGGCCGCGAGGCCGGCGCTCCACTAGGCGGATATAACCTCGCAAGCTGGTCAAACGCAAACCCATGTTCACAGTCTTTCCGGTGGACAATCTAAAAGTTAAGGCCTATAAAGCTTGATTTTCTTATGAAAGCCTAATCTTCATTAAGACCTCCTTTTCCATTGCTTTGTATGATAAAAATCATTACTACCTGTCAGGCTGTTAACTATCGACCACAAGAAAGAAAAAGTGCGTGTTCAGCTGAACTGTAGAGCCCCTCTTTCCTGTGACCAATAGTAAGCAACTGGTAGGAGTGTAGTCGTGATTTTTATCATACAATTCAATAGGAAAGGAGTGCCTTTAAATGACAATAAGGGTTTAATAAGAAAATTAACTCTCATAGTCCTTAACTTTTAAAATGTCCACCGGAAAGACTCGTAACATGATTTTAAGTTTGACCCAAGCCCCTCTAGTGGACATGTCTTTTGAGTAAGCTTTAATCACTCGTCATCAGGGCCCGTTATTTTCATGCCGATGACAATTTGACGTCACGCTCCATTTAGGGTGATGCCAAATAAGGTTTGTTGTAAATTGTTAATCATTTTAGTCATGTACAAATAACTTCTAACGTAATCTATTTACAGGTGAAATACTACTTGATACTTGAAACATAAATAAAACTATTTGATTTGTTTTATACATACATTTTATTAAATGATATTGTTAACACATTTCAATTTCATAGAAAGCATGTATCAAGTAGATATTATTTATTTCACGAGTAAATAAATGTGCTGCTTTTGAAGTAATTTGTACATTATTAAAATGATTGACGACTAATGATTAATAATTAACAATAATACTATTTGGAATCACTCTATATGGAGCGTGACGTCAAATTGATGTCATCGGCATTGAAATTAAGGGCTCTGCTCGTGATACATATAAGTAAGGGCCTACGCTAGCTGTCGCGGATTATCCGGAACGTTCGTCAAACAAAAATTTGTATGAACGGCTATTTTAATACTGAAAGGGACCCGCGAGCGTGCGCACGCGACTTGCGGCCGTACCAGCTAGCGTAAACCCTGAATCAATCACTTTTTTTGTTGTTATTCTATCACATTACCCAGGACAACAGTTGTATAGTTTGCTAGAAGAGAGTATCCTGCTCACTGTACTACGTATACCATGATTAATGGGTGACTTGGAAATGCCACGCAACTGTCAAAAAATCCAATGTACTGTGATTTTTAATGCTATTAAACTGTAATTTGAAGGGTGACCAGTGACATAAAAAAGTGATTGACTCAAATAAAATAGTTATTTGGTTTCTCAGTTATTTTTCACCCTATTTGCGAGCTTATGAAGCACATCAGAGTGCGCAGTCAAGTTGCCAATCGCTAACGCTCAGTATATTTTCTCTCTCTGTCACTCTTTCTTATAAGGGCGACAAAGACAGTTGCCTTTCGTTCACGATTGAGCGTTTGGTTTTGGCATGTTGGCTACGCACTCTGGTTTAATTCTACTCCAACCGCTCTCCGAAGAATGTAAAGGGTAAAAAATAAATATGAATGTAACCATATGATTATTATATCAGAAAGGCTTTTTCATTATATCTGTACACTAGAATAGAGATGAATTTCTAACAGTGCAAATATGTTGTTATATTTTTTGAATAGGGGCTTAGGGGGATAAAAACACTGACTTAACATTAAACGTGACGATGTGAACCATAAATCGGGCGCATAAAGTCTATATTTGTGTGGCGATGACGAGGCTTGAGGCCGCCTGTTTCGAGGCCTACGTCTAAATAAACGCATATTATAATCCTGCAGCATCTATCTAAAAGCAGGCGGATGTAATGATAATTAAAAGACAACGGCGGCCGAGTCTAATTGTTATGACGAGGCCTCTGGCTCTTCTTTGCCGCCTTATGATTATAAATGTTAAAATATCATAACAATTGAACGTAAACGTCCAGAGTAATAAAAAGTTTCCCGTTTGTTATTTTGACAGTTGGCTCCATGGATTTTATTTCAGCCTTAATAACTATCGGTTTTCAATTTACAGCGAATTATTCGGCCCCAAGCAAAGATATGTACCGCTGTCAAAATTACACTCATAGCATGTTTTGCTCTGAACGTGTTAAACCTCTATATGACCACTGCTTGAAAAATAATTTTCCTGATTCAGAAGAGAAATTTATGATCATAATTGATTTCGTAGAAAGCATACAATGCAAGGTCAATCATGAACGTTCATGGAGTTTAAATAGAGCCGAAATGTTTTGAGTTTTATTTTCTCTGATTTTTACACAGGGGGCTATAGTTCCACTGGCTTTATCGGGACTGTACTTTAAAGAGTTTCCGCATTTAACTCTTCAAGAATCGAAGTGTGATAACAGCTTGTATTATTCGCTGCTAAAAATTGATGGCTTATTTGTGAATAAATTCATTTTAAAATAGGCCATCTATTGCCGCAGTTGGTTGTTTATTGTTAGACGAGAACGCACGATTTCAACCGTAGTTCGTAAAGTATTGGTGTGCAAATGTCAATCTCATCGGTGTTTTGTATAAAAATGTATAGAGCTGTTAGTATTATTGTCTTTAGGATATTTTCTTGTCATATTAAAACGTGATATCACTTTTATTTTCAAAGCCAAAACTATGGCAGAATCAAAAAAGCAAGGACCTTCTCAAAGAACAATCAAAATAAATATTATTCATAAAAACAACAGAATGATGACTTTGACCGTGTGAATGACCTATATGTTAAATTGTTTTTCTTTGTTTCTACTTCTCGAGTACATACTTAGCACGAATAGCACGCAACCAGCACACTTCTCATTAAGGGCTGTATTTTCAATCCCGAGAAGAGTATCACTTAAAATTATCACTATCATTTCTCAGTGATTAAAAAGGACAGAGCTAACATTTATTTCATACAGATACCTACTAGTAAATTGTGGATAAAAATCAGCTATTTGTCAGCATTGTCAACACAACGAAGTCTACCTCTTTAGATTACGCTCAGACTTTTTTTTGCGTGAATACAGCGCGATCGAACCGATCTACTTTTGTAAAATGAGATCACTCAAAAATTCAAAATAGAACTTTCAGCTAAAACACTGGAAAACTGTATTGAATAAGAGGGACCTTTTGTTGTAAGGGTCATTGAGATAAATTCGCTAATTCAGCCTAGCCTAAGCCTAAGGCTGTCATCTCGAAATTCATAAAACTATATTCAATGAGGCGTTTCCTCACTTTCCTCACATGAAAAATTTCTACGACAAATCCGGGAAAACCCGGACTGATGGCGGCAGCCCTAGTCCTACCTCAACAACGATCAGTTGATTGATTAATGTGTGTGCGTTCTCATCTATAATTATATGACACGTGTCCATATTGCGATCCGTGTACGCAGTTTAGACGTGGCGCACTGTTTTCGCTACTAATATTCGAAGTGACGTAAAAGCACTTCATTTTTATGTTCATATCTTATCGATATTGTATCACATCTATCTGAATTCTAACAGAAGGCATTGTTTGATCGAGTTCTAGGATTAATTAAAAACAAATTGGACCTTTTAATTACAACAACGATTTTCTTGTAAAACCATGTCATTGTACAAACTTGCATTCGCACGTTTTGTATGTTACAATAGTTCGTAATTGCCCGACGTTATCGCTCTATCAACCTTATTGACAGCCGTTGTAGAAAATGCAATAGGAAAAAAATCGATAGGTACCTATGACTATGACTGTTAGATTTGTACTAAAATCAGCGTTATACGTCAGAAACAATCACGTCGCTAACAAAACAGACTAGTTCAGACGACATTTTCCTCTTTCCTTGTCAACAATTTATTGTTGGATAGGAAAACTAATTAATGTAATTATCCCTTTTCCTCCGCATCAAAACAATATGAAAAAGTTGTTATCGTGTCTATCTTGCCTGGGATTTCCAATTATAAATAGACTATTATTTATTTTTGCCGAAAGATAATTTAACTTATTGAACACCAAAAACCACTAAAGTGGTCGTGTGTTGTCACGTCTACCAGGCCAGCAGCCGCTAAAGTGGTCATTGAGTGTTCTGCCAAAGTAACTATCGTGCTTTAGGTTTACTTTCGTTGTTCATGAGTAAAGATATTGGCGTGTCTCTTTATATTGTAAGTTAGAGACACATTGTACAACGCTAGTCGAGAAATCAAGGCTTCTGAATTCTTTTTATCCTAGAGTTACTGTTACAAGATTATTTTCACACCACCAAAATTATCGTTCACACACCAGAGTGCGTAGCCAAGTTGCCAATCGCTAGCGTTGCCTGTAGCGTATCGTAGTTTTCTCTATGTCACTTTTTTAATACAAAGATAGTTGCGTTTCGTTCACGACTGACCGTCAGCTTATCTTGGCTATGCACTCGATCATTATTTCAAAAACCAAATAAAATGCTCTTCGTTTCACTCGGTCATGAGATCTTCGCACCGGTCTATGAGAATAGAATTATTTAGGCTTGAAGGTACCTCGGGAAGATTCCGGAACCTGGTTTTAGAATAGTTAGTGCATAATAGTTAACGGAAATCTATGGTCCTTTTGAGAATAGTTCATTATGTTGTACATACTTGCGCGTTGAAACGTAATTTTAGAATAAAATTGTTTATGCGTAGAGGTAGGTGTACAGTGAACTATTTTTAAAACTGTCATTAGATGGAATGTCAGGATCGCCATGCACATCTGATTGGACTTTTGTCACACAAATAAATGAACTACCCTTCTCTTTCTGATTGGTACAGTGCAAGGGAGGTGGGAGTCAGTTGTGCCAGTTAAGCATGTTTTATAGTTGCTTTAAATGTTTTAAGTTGGTTGTCCGTACTTGCCTGAACCGGATAGACAATTTTATAGTTATAAAGTGAATGAATGATGAATAGAAAGGTTATTTTTATAAAGTTTATGGCAATATGTTCCAGACTAGTGCAGCTCGGATAGACAACAAAAGTTCTAAACTAGCGACAGAGATATCTTGATCTTTGTTTGAACTTCATACCTTTACTGGCATGATCACTTTTTTGTTCGACATATGGATATGTCCCTCATCGGCGTTGTCACGCATTATTTATTGAACATAAACGCGATCATGCTATGTTTTTCTACAAAGAACTGTCTATTCGACCATTATCTCGTAATATTAGTTAGTTTTATATATATTATTTAAGATTTATTGATTATTAGCGAATTTTAAAATGTCACTATTTTTTACGTATTTTGCTGTATTCTTCATCACAATTTGCTCCCACAAGTTGTCTTTGATAAATTATATTGAGCATCTCATTTTGGCTTCGTCGTAATGGTTTAATATTGTATTAGTGTACCTTACTTAAATAGGTTGATATCTGAATTGCACCATTTTTGTCTGACACTACTATAGTAAACTTGTACAGAGATTTATAATGAGTATGCTCAAAACATAAATTAAATAATACCGTAAGTTTATTAGATTAAAAACTGGTTATTGTCAATTTGTAACCAGAATATAGTAAAATGCCTACCTGTATGATTTAATTAATAATTAAACGAAATTATCTGTAATGTATATTGTAAGTAAAAATGAATCTTTATGGTTAGTGTGCACTAAGTTAACGGACTCATTTATGTGAAAAACTATGAAGATCTAGAAAGCTGATAACAAAATTGCTGTTTGCTTACAAATTAGATTACAATATGTGTAAAATGGGTTTAAATTCTTAATGCTGTGTCTTGGCTAACAAACCTCTGTTAATCCTGATGATTCGTCCACAATTTGTAAACATAAGTTACATTGTAAGTGGTTTGGCAAATCAATGTAGGTAAATTACACAATGAGAATGTTAATTAATTATTAATCATAGAATAACAATAAAGTAAAGCGTTTGGATGCGAACACTTGTTTTTTTTTCGGAAATCCTTAGCGTAATGCCCCGGCGACACGACATTGGTCTAAGGCGACCAGTGGCGAGCGAATCCATGAGTTGGAGCGGGATGCCGATATGGTTACGAGAGGGAGCACCATACGTTTTCCGCTAAGCCGGTCGCCTTAGACCGATGTCGTGGCCGCGGCGTAAGGTCTGAGTGGCGAGCGTCGAGCGGCGCGTCGAGCATCTAAGGGATTAGGATGGCGTGCACTTAGGCAACGCGCATATGTTTGCATATTTTAACATGGACTGGACGCCCCGCTGCCCGCCCCGCCTCACGCTCCGCTCGAGCGTCTACTCAGGCCTTAGACTTACAACTCGACTGAGTTAAGTTTGCGCTAAAACTAAAAGTGACGCAAGAAGCATAGCATATCTACTTACTAGCGAGGCGTTGTACGGTCGGCGTCAGTTTATAAAAGAATTAGCAGCCAAAGAAAGGTATCGTCGGCCGACAAGCAAAACGAAGTGCAAAACTCACTATAAAAACTGTCACTACTCTTAGCAACCTCTCATGTCAGTATTGAATCAGAACTGAGATACGATCTCTGTTTCAAGTAGGTATTCGTTACTTAGTGAGTTTTGGTTGTCAACCGACGGTATACTCAACCAATTTGAACCCTAAGTAGTCCTCTCTAGAACCATGTCAAAATGACAAGCAGTGAGATATTTCGTATAATTTGATTCATAGCTTCACTTTGACATTAATCCTATTTCCATGACTTTTACATAGTTACTGCGTGGCCTAGGGTACGAATTGGCTGACTGTACACCACTGAACCACCTTGTCAAATATTTGTTAACCCTTTGAACGCCAAGCACCACTCAAGTGGCCGTGTGTTGGCATGCCTACCACGCCAGCAGCCACTAAAGTGGTCATCGAGTATGCTGTCGAAGTAACTGTCTTCCTGACACATAAGTTTTATTTTCGTTGTTCTTTAGTAGAGATAGAGATACTGACGTGTATGTCACATTTTGATGCCAGAGCGAAGGCGTTTAAAAGGTTAATATCACTAGTAATCGTATTAGCGAACAATTTTAATTTTCCTACAAAAGCATTCTTCAAGTCTCTGGGATTTGGTTCTTAATGCCTACTACACAAAAATTAAGTACAACATTTATTATTTAAATTTCAACCAAATCGTTTATTTTATTCACTACCAGAGGGTTAATGACAGTAATACGGTAATGTAATAACTATTCACTGTCTAACGAGCATGCGAGTAGAAAAAGGCGGCAAATTCTAATCTTCTGTGGACAGTATGGACTTGAAGGATTCACTGAATCCTCCAAGCAGTATGGATAGTCAACCAACTCTCCCCGCCTACATTTTTTTAATTTGCAGCGTTTTTCTACTGACAAGCTGGTTGGATAGAGTATAGCTTGAGTACCTAAAAATTCAAGATTCTAGGGTACGATTCAGTAGACTAAGATTCATGAGTGAAACAACCGCCGCCATGCCTTTGTTTTGCTCGACTTGTCTGGGTGCTTATAAACGCAGAGTCAGAAGCTAAATATATGTACAGTCAAGGGCATTAATATATATACACTTCTCCATACTGATCCCTTACAAATGTGTCTATATAATATTAATGCACTCGACTGTATCAGTAGAAAAAGTAGACGCGAAGGGTTCACGGCTCATAAGAAAATATGAATTTGGAATTCGATTTTTCGCTTACAAGCATGAATGTAGGATTAATACCAATTAATACTTACAAGTTAGTTTGCCAGAGTTACCAGACAATTATGATTAAAGTTTCGTTGTAGCCAATAAAAGGAACATTTCAACATTCTTACTTATCTGTGCTTGCTTATGTCAATGTCACTGTGTCAATATTTTTTTCGAAACATTCAAGTTTCTAATCTCACTATTCTTAGTATCTTCTTAGTAGTCTGTGCTATAGTTACTAATTAGATTCTTATTTGTTTTCTGTAAGGAATGAATTAACAGAAGTTAATACTGTTTCCCGATAAACTGACGCGATGAGCTGTGTGAGCGACCTGTCTCAATCAAACGAGTATCTAAGTTTTCGAAGTAGTATACCGTTAAGGAAAATCGTTGTTGATTCAGATAGTTCCAAGGTAACAAATAATTTGCGTATTTTCTATCCTTACTGATTTGTGTTTGTGTAAGATCTCTAATGTATCAGTATTAATGTAATGTATCTGTAATTTTACCAGGCATGGCGGATATTCGATTCTGGTCCCAAGTCAGTAGCATGTCCTTTGATATGTTTACCTCCTGTTTCTGGGACGGCTGATATATTTTATAAACAAGTGATGGGCCTGTCGTCTCGAGGGGTGCGTGTGATTTCTGCGGAGCCCCCGCCTTACTGGAATATGAAGGAGTGGTGTGATGGATTCAAAAGACTTATGGACTATCTAGAGCTCGACAAGGTGCATATTTTTGGGGCTTCATTAGGTGAGTTTGTACCTGACCATATAATATACCAATCTTAATTACTAGTCATTGATAATTAAACCAGCTATATGCAGTGGAAACAAATTAGTATGAGGTATAATCATTTAATTGATTTTAATAGTAGGAAGCAGTGGCTTTGAGTATTTTACTAAGTACAGTCAAGGGCATTAATATATATACACTTCTCCATACTGATCCCTTACAAATGTGTCTATATATTAATGCACTCGACTGTACAAACCAGAGAATCAAATGCTTAATTAGTGGAACTAGATCTATGTACTAATAGCACTAATTTTTTAAAGTGTTATAATAAATTGTTATCAATATTCTTATTTTCTCATTGACAATTAGTCACACGAGGCTTAAAGACAACAAAAAATGATCAATATCTATAATAATATGAAATTAAAAGAAATATTATTTATTCATGAAATATTAATAATGCAATGGTTATGCAGAGCGAGCCAAGCTTTATGCATAGTAATTTAACATGACTTGTTTACATCAAAATATCGGGTAACATACATGCAACAACAAAAAAATCTATTGAATTGAGAAACTCCTCCTTTTTTTGAAGTCAGTTAATTAGTATGATGATGGCTCATTCTCATCATTTGATTGTTTAAATTTTTATATTGTGTGCTACATTAAATATTTTAAATATTGATTATACTGTATATTGTTTTGATCATGCAATTCATATTTCAGGTGGTTTTCTAGCCCAAAAATTTGCAGAGCTAACATTAAACTGTCCTCGGGTTGCCTCTCTCATACTGTGCAACTCCTTCACCGACACCTCTGTCTTTGAATTCAAAGACTCTTCAGCTCTTTTCTGGCTACTCCCGTCGCTGGTACTGAAGAGGATGCTGATGGGAAACTTCTCTGCTGAGAAAGTGGATAGAAGAATTACTGAGGCTATAGATTTTATGGTTGAGAGAGTAAGTATTGTTGTGTACCAGAGTTGGGCAAAAAGTAATATGATTACTTCTATAATTACATTTGTATGCGTACTTTGTAATATTTATTACAAAGTACACATACAAAAGTAATCAGAAGTAATCATATTACTTTTTGCCCAACTCTGTTGTGTACTAAGAAAAGGCCTTCATTTTAGCTTTTTGCAAAAAATCATCTCTAGAATTCTATTCCACACTCTACATTTCTTAAACATTTTGTCATATTTTTTTCATGAATCATATCTACTAAAATTCTACTAAATTATGTTCTTCGAAAGGGCCAGCTATGAGTTTTTGAAAAACGTCTACGTAATATCATTTGATATTCACAAGTCCTTTATAGTGAAGGAAAACATCATGAGCAAAACTTGCATAGTCCCCAACAAGTACTCGCCCAGCGTTGGGACCATGCAAAATAAATAAAATAAGATACAAAAAAGTGCCAGCTATGGGCAACACACTCAAAAAGACAACAATAGATACTTTTCACCCGACAAGGAGTATACAGAGTATACTGGATTGAACTCTATTAATTTGCACTAATAAATTGTATTTAATATACATAATATATTTACATACAATTGATATTAAATTCGCCATGTGGTGACAACAGTAAGAATCAGTGATCGGATTAGGTAGTGCCATTTCGGGTGAATGACCTTAAACATTATACTTAACATGGATAAGCCTCGGGATCCTGGGACTTATATTTTTTTACAGAACATTTTTCTTGTTATGTAATAAATTGAAGAAACATGAAAAAATAAAAAGATTTTGTAATTGTGAATACGTCTTTTATTTGATGTTTTTATAGCTGCTACTAACAGTAGTAGAAGCAAAACAATTATTAAAGAAAACTCTATGACTGCTTTACTTTAGACCACCAGAACCTCAGTCCAGTTAGAATGAAATCAAGATCGGTCAAAAGAGTCCCAATAAGAGCCTCTCAAAGTCCGGTAAAGAAGTAAAAATGATTGATTAAACCAATCATTTAACTACGAGTGTGAAATTAACAACTAGAAAAACATTAATAAAGGCACACATATGACAAAATTAGCTATTCTGGAAAAATACCCTTAAACCATGTTCGACAAGTAAAATTAGACTAATTTTTATCAACATCAAACTGAAAGTAAACAAAATAACTATAAAATTGTAAATTTTCGAACAAAAATTTTACTTTTCATACTAAATGTCGGGATTAGAAGTTATGTCCACACTAAGATAACGTACCGAAGTCCCGCGAAATGGCACTACCTAATCCGATCACTGGTAAGAATACAATGTGTCACCACCCCAACTCCTGCGGGTGTCGTAAGAGTCGACTAAGGGGTTGAAGTGTCACTGACCATTATTTGACAAAAGATTGATGATGGGCAGCAGCGTCATCATAGTGGACACATTACTGCGATCTCCAATCCGCTTGCCCAGCGTGGCGATTATGGGCATTTACCTCCTAATGCTTCTATACACATAGTTAATAGGAGAGGCCTACATCCAGCAGTGGACTATCATAGGCTGATGATGATGATGATATGAAATTAAATGAAATAGTGAAGATATGAAATAGCAATAATATAATTAATATTCTAATAACATGATGCTACCAATACCTGAGTCAATGAGTTATTGTCTTGTAACATAATATATTCATACAATACTTATACCACTTTCATTGTTTCAATGTTGAACTTGAACTGTTGATACGATAATATGATTTATTGATAGCCTTGTGTTTATTATCATGCTCGTAAGGTCTAATTTACTGTTTACTATATTTTAATACGGAATAGGTATAGGAAAGGAGGCAATGTGATAAATATGACGCAAATATTATTGAAAGACTGATATGTATGTATTACTGCACTATTTACACATAGATAAAATAAGGTAGGTATATTTTAAAACTGCCATAATAACTTTGTATACTTAAGCCTACTACATTGCTAACTAAGCATAAGAACTTTGTTTATTTATTGAAATACTAGGTAGCCGGACTTGCGGTTACAATGATTGATATCTTACGAATTATTCGAATATAGATACGATTTATTATAACATAACAGTACAAGTAGCACTAAAGCGCCGTCTTCCTTGCTCTTCAAATGTCTTCATTTATGTATTAAACATATGGACGATATCATAGCAGTTGACAGTAGGGTGTCGAGAATATGGTTTTAACTTGTAGATTATTGGGGTGTTTACGATATGTAGCAATTTTCATCACAAGCGTTCATGGTTGTCAATCTCCTAGAATTAAATAGGTATATGAAGTATCGTCGCTATACTTACTCAACCTCGTCTACAACACTTCACTTGATGGAAAAAACACCCGTATTCAGAGTGAAAGAAAGGTGACATTTCCATGAATTGATTGAATTCGATCCGAAGTAGGTATCACATCACATTATCAGTCTATCTCAGTCCACTACTGTAGGCTGTAGGCACGTAGGCTTCTCCTATTAACTATGCGTATAGACGCATTAGGAGGTTGATGCCCATTCTTGCAACGCTGGACAAGCGGATTGGCGATCGTAGTTATGTGTCCACTATGATGACGCTGAATCATCAATCTTCTATCAAATAATAGTCAGTGACACTTCAATCCCTTAATCGGCTTTTACAAGTTACAACACCCGCGGGAAAAGTTGGGGTGGTGACAAATGTATTCCTACTGCCGTCACCACACGGCACCACATAGCGGCGATATTATACAACAGTTTTTTTTTTCAGTTAGAAACACTGAACCAATCGGAGCTCGCGTCCCGGTTAACCCTCAACTGCACTCCTGGCTACATGCAGCCGCATCTACTGAGCGAGCTGCCAGTGACCATCATGGATGTTTGGGACGAGTGCGCGCTCAGCCCGCAAGTCAGAGAGGACCTGTACAAGTCCTACCCGCAAGCTAAGTTGGCGCATTTGAAGAGCGGCGGCAATTTCCCGTATTTGAGCAGGAGCGATGAAGTCAATTTGCATTTATTAGTAAGTTCTTACTGTTTTATTAAAGTTCTGCAGACAAAATAACAAAATGAGAGTACCTACCGTAAACCACGAACGAATGTTACCTCTCTGTCGCACTCGTAATTTCAAATGTGTGGTGACAACAACGTGACGGTCCAACCGTCTGCTAGGGGGTCGCGTCTCTCCTGTAGATATTGCGAAAGTTAAGAACAACAAAGCCTAATTTTTGATCCCATTGATAATCCGCATAAACGGTTAACGCAAACAAATGCCAATGCTGCAAGGTACAAAAGCAGGTTGACATTGACAACTTAGTTTTGCCTAACTATTGACCAATAGGAATTTAGGAAAGATAGTTTTGTTTTAATCAACTTGTAGAGCTACTAAAGCTAGCAAGACACAAATATCTTTGACAGCAACTCGTAGCTACCCATCTTTATTTTATTGTATTTATACAAAAGACACCAGTCTCAGTGACTTGCTATCAGATGATGAGCTAAGACCGCTGTGTGACCAAATTTACCCGTTTCAGATCCACCTCCGCCAGTTCGACAACACGGAGCTATCAGCGTCATACCTCAGCTTGCACAAGACCCCAAGCCAGCCCGAAGAAGGTTCTGTCAGCTATTTCAACCAGCGGGACAAACATGTCAAGATCGCTTGACTGTCTGACGCCTGGCCTACTACCGCGAAAGTCTAAATTCGGATATTTCGAGGATATTTCTCTGTCACTCCAACTAAAGCGTCATTAGAGTGAGAGAGGCAAATCCTCGAAATTTTCGGATTTCGAAGTTCGCGGTAGGAGGGCCCATGAGAGGACGCTGAGTGCGGGGGGGGGGGGCTTCTATGTAAAACAAATGCAAACGCATGTGCGTGATGGCCTCAGTATAGTTCGGGAAATATTATTTGACCGACTCTTATCTTAGTTACGACCTTTTGTTTTGCATTATTAACAATAGAAAAGTGCTAGACTGCTGATTGTCTAGTAAGTGTTAACGCAAAACAAAAGGTCGTAAGTAAGATAACAGTCGATCAAATAATATTTCCCGAACTATACACGCCGTTGAAATGCCTTGGACGCTTGTCGGTCGGTCAGACCTTACACTAATTCCCTATTGACATACCATGTTATCGTTTATCCTTTTGAAACCTTTTTTCTCTTCAACAATAGGCATTGGATAAAATTTTCAAGTGATTATTTTTGGTAATCATCGCTCATAAAATAGATAATAAATTAAAGCTCCGTGGACCACTCCCATGGGCGGGACAAGACCCTTAAAATAGCTTGATTCTTAAGGAAGAGTCAAACGGTGTCTTGCCCTAATGGGTAACAGCCTCGTTTGTCAATAGTTGCAACTGAGGTAGTTGCATCTTTACACCAGAGGTTTTCAATGTTAGTAAAGTCAAAGTCAAATAATTCTTTATTCAAAATGGAATAGCAACAAACTCTTTTGAATCGTCTAAGTATTATAACTACTTCCGGTTCTAACCTTACACCGCTGACCCGAGAAGAACCGGTAAGAAACTTGGTAAGTATCGTGTCGTGACCACCCAGGAAGTTGTGAAGCTCCTAGTAGCTCGCGATTATCTAATTAATACGTAACTTCGACGTTTAAAAATCCTATTCACAGACCCTATGCACTCAAAGATTGATATGATTTCGTAGTTGAGTAGTTTTTGAAGTATGGTAAAAAAGAATTTTAATTTGGGTCATTCTGGTTATAGAAAAACGATAAAATGGTATGTTTGTTTAAGAACAAATTACTCTTGTGTGCCTATAATCGTTAGAATTTAAGTAAAGATGCTTTACACTGGGATATTAAGTAACTAATTTTATTGTCTTGTATAGAGTATTATATACTTAGGTGTCATATTGTCTTTAAACTTTCCAAGTCTTTAAATCAATTGCAGAGCAGGATATTTCAACATAGTAGAATATTGACTGCAGAGATTTATTTCAAGAAATAGGAGTACTTACCCTGTACTTTACACACTAATTAAGTAACAAAATCATTCCTAAACATATTATTGACAATAAATTATTAATGCAATGTTTCAAATTATACGAATTTAATTTATATGTAATCAATCAAGGATTACTAAATATTTATATGTAATCACTATTTAAATAGCTACAATTTTAAGACATGCAAAATTAAAATGTGCCAAATTGGATTGCCACATTTTGCTTTAAAAGCAGGTACATATTAGGACTAATTTATGATAACGAGCAATTAAATCAAAATATTTTTTTGTCGAAAGACATATTTTGTACTTTGTAGATTGTTCGTAAGAGTAATTTTATTGCGATACACAGAACTATGTATTGCGAAAGTACTTATGAAGTATGATCCTCGACTCCTGCAAAAATGGATTGTATCGACTATAGCTGTAGAAAACCTATCACATAATTTAGTTAATGCCATTAAAGCTTTACGTTTTACATGTTGTTATGAAAATCAGAATTGTATTTTTAAAATGTTGTACTTTATAAGACTGCAATATATTTGGCAGAGTGAAAATTGTTGACTATGCAAATATACATTTATACACCACATGTTTTTTTTATTTATGGTCATCCATCAGCCCGTTACAGTCCACTGGTGGACATAGGCTTCTCCCAGGGCATGCCACAGAACCCGGTTTTCCGGTGTATGCATCCAGTAGCCGCTGGCCCTTTTTGATGTTGCCATCTGACCAAAGGCGTCAAATCATATCGCTCCTTGAAAATCGTAGAGCCATAAAGCCACATAATACATAATCACCTAATTAAAGATTTAAAAACAACTTCAACCGATATCTCCAAGATCCTATCATCTGTGGTTTCCTATCATGAAATCCTACTTTCTGAATGCAAATTCTTGTAAATGAAACAGAATTACCAAAAGTGCCATACCTGTACCTATAACATTTGAAGAGATCCCTCGATTTCTTCAAGATCCCATCCATCAGACCCAAACTTGGTGCCAACGGGATCATCACTTCGGGTTATACACGTTCGATCACAAAAAAAAAATCGTTCTCGGATTTCGATTCTCGGAGATATCAGGTAACATATGTATACACAACAAAAAAAATCTGTCAATTTGAAAATCTCCTTTTTTGAAGTCGGTTAAAATCATCTGTATTTAGAAATGGCTTAGTGTGCAAACTGAATGCACGCTCCAGCGGGCGTCATCATCATCATATCAGCCGAAAGACGTCTACCACTGAACATAGGCCTCCCCCTAAGTTTGCCACAATGACCGGTGCTGCGCCACCCGCATCCAAGCTTACACATACCCTAATGGTTATCGCCGTTGCGACATACATTACCTCCTTAAAAATCATATAATTCAATAAGTGACTAATTGAAGAGCGTGACACTTTTCAATTTGTGTATGACAAGCAAAACTCACTATAAAAACTGTCACTACTCTTAGCAACCTCTTATGTCAGTATTGAATCAGAACTGAGATAAGATCTGTATTTCAAGTAGGTATTTGTTACTAAGTGAGTTTTGGTTGTCAACGGACGAATTATGAATTTCAGAATTTCGATTAGTGTCATTTTTAAGGAGCTAATCATATGGCCAGCCCTTCAACTTTACGGGATAATCAAACCAACTATTAATTAACGTAAATTTATTAACAACAAGCCATACTACTTACTAAACTTATGTTTCCCGTTCTAGCTTTAATTCTTTTTGCTCTTTCTTTTGCGCCTGTAACGCCTTTTCCCTCTCCTCATCATCGGAGAAATATTCAGCTAAGCTGTCTTCTGCGACCGGTTGGCCGGCGAGGGTGGACCCCTTTTCTGTTAAAGCTTGGAGTTTGACTAGGGGGTCGTCGTAGGGTTCGCTAATGTCTTGCGATTGGAGGTTGTGTTGTGAGACGGTGGAGTAGATTGACATTGCCTGAAAAGGTTTTGATATTGTGTTAAACGTTTGGACCCCAAATGATTGACATATCGGCACCGCAGGCTAAAGACCGATAAGTACGCCACGATCCAGAGGGCACGTGCGGTACTTACCTTTGGAATTCAGTTTTGACATTGGTGGTATTGGGTTGGCGTCTAAGTGACAGTTTTTGTACCTATTTGATGTAGCGTCGAAAAAGTTGATTGGACAGAATATAGAACATAGCATGATAAACTAGAATTCAGACAGCAATCACCGATGATGTGGGATTTCGTAATATGTGCCAGAAGAAATACCTACGATAAATGCCTCGTCTGTGTCCGATAATGTAGGTATTGTAATTGTATGATTTGTATGACTTAGATATGAACTGCAACGTCAAAGGAATTCACTCTAAACGCGTACTTTCGACATACAGTAAAATTGAGCTCTGGGTTAAGTTCGTCATTGGCCCTAATATCAGCAATCCGTAATAAAAGAAAGAAAGTTAGTTTTTTTTATTTACTTTGATAGAGTACCTAAAGGCGGGTTGTACCAAACCACCTGTCAGCTTTAAGCCGTTCGCTAAAATGTAAAGTTTCATAGTACCTGTACCTAACCTACTGAGAACTAACATGATAATGATAATAGACCTTGGCAAGTACCTGTGCGACCAAGTTGGACACGTCGCCCGCGTTGGCGGGCAGTATGAGTGTGTTGTTGGTGCGCGCGAGCTTGTTGAAGGCCGCCACGTACTGCTCGGCGAGGGTCAGCGATGCCGCGTGTCGAGTGTCCTACTGCCAGCATGACCCTCGTACTAACTAACATGATAATAGACCGCGGCAAGTACCTGTGCGACCAAGTTGGACACGTCGCCCGCGTTGGCGGGCAGTATGAGTGTGTTGTTGGTGCGCGCGAGCTTGTTGAAGGCCGCCACGTACTGCTCGGCGAGGGTCAGCGATGCCGCGTGTCGAGTGTCCTACTGCCAGCATGACCCTCGTACTAACTAACATGATAATAGACCGCGGCAAGTACCTGTGCGACCAAGTTGGACACGTCGCCCGCGTTGGCGGGCAGTATGAGTGTGTTGTTGGTGCGCGCGAGCTTGTTGAAGGCCGCCACGTACTGCTCGGCGAGGGTCAGCGATGCCGCGTGTCGAGTGTCCTACTGCCAGCATGACCCTCGTACTAACTAACATGATAATAGACCGCGGCAAGTACCTGTGCGACCAAGTTGGACACGTCGCCCGCGTTGGCGGGCAGTATGAGTGTGTTGTTGGTGCGCGCGAGCTTGTTGAAGGCCGCCACGTACTGCTCGGCGAGGGTCAGCGATGCCGCGTGTCGAGTGTCCTACTGCCAGCATGACCCTCGTACTAACTAACATGATAATAGACCGCGGCAAGTACCTGTGCGACCAAGTTGGACACGTCGCCCGCGTTGGCGGGCAGTATGAGTGTGTTGTTGGTGCGCGCGAGCTTGTTGAAGGCCGCCACGTACTGCTCGGCGAGGGTCAGCGATGCCGCGTGTCGAGTGTCCTACTGCCAGCATGACCCTCGTACTAACTAACATGATAATAGACCGCGGCAAGTACCTGTGCGACCAAGTTGGACACGTCGCCCGCGTTGGCGGGCAGTATGAGTGTGTTGTTGGTGCGCGCGAGCTTGTTGAAGGCCGCCACGTACTGCTCGGCGAGGGTCAGCGATGCCGCGTGTCGAGTGTCCTACTGCCAGCATGACCCTCGTACTAACTAACATGATAATAGACCGCGGCAAGTACCTGTGCGACCAAGTTGGACACGTCGCCCGCGTTGGCGGGCAGTATGAGTGTGTTGTTGGTGCGCGCGAGCTTGTTGAAGGCCGCCACGTACTGCTCGGCGAGGGTCAGCGATGCCGCGTGTCGAGTGTCCTACTGCCAGCATGACCCTCGTACTAACTAACATGATAATAGACCGCGGCAAGTACCTGTGCGACCAAGTTGGACACGTCGCCCGCGTTGGCGGGCAGTATGAGTGTGTTGTTGGTGCGCGCGAGCTTGTTGAAGGCCGCCACGTACTGCTCGGCGAGGGTCAGCGATGCCGCGTGTCGAGTGTCCTACTGCCAGCATGACCCTCGTACTAACTAACATGATAATAGACCGCGGCAAGTACCTGTGCGACCAAGTTGGACACGTCGCCCGCGTTGGCGGGCAGTATGAGTGTGTTGTTGGTGCGCGCGAGCTTGTTGAAGGCCGCCACGTACTGCTCGGCGAGGGTCAGCGATGCCGCGTGTCGAGTGTCCTACTGCCAGCATGACCCTCGTACTAACTAACATGATAATAGACCGCGGCAAGTACCTGTGCGACCAAGTTGGACACGTCGCCCGCGGTGGCGGGCAGTATGAGTGTGTTGTTGGTGCGCGCGAGCTTGTTGAAGGCCGCCACGTACTGCTCGGCGAGGGTCAGCGATGCCGCGTGTCGAGTGTCCTACGAACAAACACAGTTTAATAAAAATAAAGACAATAGTAGATTACATGCCATGATTACATTAAGGCCGTCCTTGGCATGTCCCATTTAAACGGTTAAGTGGGAAATGTCTCGGATGACGTGTAATGCAAACATGTGATCCGAGGCTTTCCCATTTAACGGCCGAGGTGTGTATACTATTTTTCTGTTCAACGGAGCCGGTAGGTGACAACTTAGTTTAGGGCAGTGGCCGGAAAAGTGCTGTTGCTTCCGGAGGGCAGAAATAGTACATTGTGCATCGAGGGAGGTAAGAGAGTTAGTATTCCGCTTACCGACCGTGATGCATACAATGTTTTTCTTAACTAGTGCGCAAAAACGAACTTTGCGCACGCTTCGCGCACGGTAATTTCTCATTTTGACGCACCTGTTATGAAAAAAATCGTCCCTTACTCGTGCAAAAGCTTTTTTTTAACTCGGGTGATTGTCGCTTTGTCGCCCTCGTTTCACTCGGGCTCCAACTTTCACCCTCGCCGAAAAAAAGTTTTCCCGCACTAGTTAGGAAATGTACTATTTCATCACACTTGCCAACAAAAAAATAAGTTTTGAGACATAATATTATTTTCATCACACTTGCTGTCTAAGCTTGCCATTGCTTGCGCGCGTAGCGGGAGTAATAGAAAAGTGATATTCCCTAGGGAGTAATAGAAATGTCAGTACGTCATTTAATAATATTATGTCTTAAAACTTATTTTTTTGTCGACAAGTGTGATGAAAAACATTGTATGCATCACGGTAGGTAAGCGGAATACTAACTCGAGTCATAAAAGCCCTCCGCCTAACGGCGTCGGGCTTCTAACACTCTCGTTAGTAATTCCGTACTTACCTCCCTTGATGCACAATGTACTATAAATGACGTACAAACATTTCTATTACTCCCTAGGGAATTTCACTTTTCTATAACTCCCGCTATGCACGCAAGCAATGGCGGGCTTAGACAGCAAGTGTGATGGAAAATATATTTTTCCCCTCACTAGCTCGTAAAGTGCTCGTTTATCCTTTAATACGAACGTGTAAAAACGCATATTATTCACTTGTGTGGCAAAGTAATGACCTTGGTTTTGGAATAACAAAACGTAAAATGCTCATGGAAATTGTTCCATATTAATGATAATTAAATAATTTGTTTGAGAATTTAGTGTAAAATACAAACCTTTATATAATATGATGATTTTAACATATAAATCCTAAAATTCCATAAGTAACAATTGTTTTAGTGAATGTGATAAGATGACTAGATGCAATCACAAAACGCAGAAAATGTCAACATTGTCAAAGAATATTATAGGTTATAATCTGTATTTACCGACTCGAACACGCATAAAAATAGTAAACTAAACAACTTTCAGGGTGTTCTGTTATAATTTTGTAAAAATAATGAATGAGAATGATTTAATAATGCATTGGCGTTGGTGTGCAACTACAGGAATGTGTTAAAATCGTGCTGCGTTTACTTTTTCGTGCTAAGTTTACTGCGACAAAATCTTGCATTAAATACATGATGCATTTGGAAAATTATTATCACTAACCCGATGATGATTGTAATGTGAACAAATAATTACCTTTTTTGAGTTTCCTCGCTATAGTGAGGGGAAAAGTTTTGTGTTACACACGGGTGCAAATGTATTTTACTTCTCGTATGTTAAAACACTCGCTGCGCTCAGGATTCTATTTTAGAACCACTCGCTTCGCTCGTGGTTCAACTATAGAATCCTTTCGCTTGCACGTATTTCAATTTCATACTCGCGGGTAAAATACAACTTTGCACCCTTGTATAACAAATAACTATTTCCTAACTAGTGCGGAAAAGTAAACATTGCGCACGCTTCGCGTTCGTTAATTTCTCTTTTTAAGGTACTTGTTATGAAAAAAGTCGTTCGATACACGTGTAAAAACTTCTTTTTAACTCGGGTGACTCGTTTCACTCGGGCTCCAACTTTCACATTCGTCGAAAAATTTTTTTTTGCACTTGCATCGAAATGTACTATTTACGCATTGTTTAACCAAAACCAAAGGGAGGTGACTCCACCACGTTTAGATGCGTCCCACGAAAAAGTCCACCGATGTCCCAGAGAAACACAGGTATTCTCAAAATTGTGGCTTTATCGATGTTCTCGTTCGTGATAATATATATATATTTTTTTATACCACGTCGGTGGCAAACAAGCATACGGCCCGCTTGATGGAAAGCAGTCACCGTAGCCTATGGGCGCTTGCAACCTCAGGGTGTCACATGCGCGTTGCCGACCCAATAAAAATAACGTTGGCACAACAAAGTGGCTCCACTCCACCTGATCGTAAGTGAAAAGTAGAGCCCAAATCGCGGCGGCAACGAACAGGAGACAATCAGTAACCTGTTAGTTGCCACCGCCTTGCTGGCCCGCTAGATGCTGGTAAATACACCGGCTGACCCCGAAACACGGCAAACAGGAAGGTAAGTCATTTCACGGGCGTTTACACCGAATGTACGGTGGTAGCCAACCAGGCGGGTACTAGTAAAAATACCCTACCACTGGCTGAGAAGCTGGCTAGTCAGTATTTCCCTTAGTCGACTCCTACGACACCCACGGGAAGAAAGGGGCGGTGATTTTTGTATTCTTACTTCGTCACCGCTCGGATACAGCAATTATATTAACTAATAACTCCGAAGAAAACTCTAATTATCAGAATATTCATGCGTTTGTACGGGACAGCCCATGGAATGCTCTTTTAGTGTTTTGGGATTAGCGGACATTGCATTTATGTGAGCGTTTTAATAAAAACCTCCCACTTAGCATTTTTACCTTTTGGCCGGAATTGAATACTTTTTTCCGAATTACATATCTAAGATCCCTATGGGACAAAATGCCACACATTGGAACGTTTACCATTACGACGAAATTGAGTACCTTTAAACGAATTAAATGTCTAAGCGCCCGTATGGCAAGCGACAAAGTGGGATGTGATTCTGACTACGAACAAATAAAACATGGAAGCCGCACGCCATACCAAATTACCTTTCAAAAACGGTCCTGAATTTAAGTTGACAAGTGTCACCCCCTCTTCAATGTATCACGGTAATCAATTTCAATATCAACCTATAAAAACCTAAATCGCCAGTTTTAATTGGTCCATCAAAATTGGCTATATTCTATAAGCATTTGTCAAAGATGTGCCTAAATATGCACGGTGTTAAGAAAAGCGCTATGTCCTGCCCATCTTGGCACAATTGAACAATTGTTTTTGAGGGCATTTTTGAGCTGGCGTTAGACGTCCATGTTTTATATGGTCGCAGGATTCTGATTACTAAACCGCTAACATATCATTAGCTAAAATCAATGTCCTCTGTGGGTGTATTCCACGAAAAAGTCCACCGTCCCGTACGAAGACGTTTTTTCTCAAAACTGTGGGTTTATTGAAGTTCTCTTTCTTGACCAGAGGAGTCAAAAATTGCTCAAAAATATATATAATAACTAATAACTCGGGAGAAAACTCAAATTATCGAAATATACACGCGTTTGTACGGGACAGCCCATGGAATGCTCCTGTGTGTGGATATCTTTGTGTAAGTGTGTTAGCTATGTTACCCTCTGTCCCAGCGCGTGTCCCACAAGCCGAAGCCCTTTGGCACGCGCCTCGGCCACGGCGAGCATGGCCTGCGCCTCTCCTGACGCCTTGTTGATTTGTTCTTGTTTCTCCGCCTCTGGAATATTCGAAAACAAAAGCTAAGTAATCCAGTAGCAGTTACAGTCACAACATTTGTTTATTTATTTAATAAATATCAGGTTGCACTTTTTGATATATCACATCCTCGTCCTGCCCGTCATACTAAGTTTGAGGTATGGAAATTTAAACCTAATTAGTTTGAAAAAATAGTCGCTTTTCTTTTGTTCTACATATTCGAATATGTCCTTTATAAATCACATTGGGCAGGACGAGGTTAAGTCTCTCGGACTCCAAGATGGCCGCCCGTTCTCCACCGGCATGGCTTGGTGCACTCACCGGAGGCAAGTATCCTCGCCTGCCGCTTGCCCTCAGCGACGTTGATGTCTGCCGCTCGGACTCCCTCGGCCTCCAAGATGGCCGCCCGTTCTCCACCGGCATGGCTTGGTGCACTCACCGGAGGCAAGTATCCTCGCCTGCCGCTTGCCCTCAGCGACGTTGATGTCTGCCGCTCGGACTCCCTCGGCCTCCAAGATGGCCGCCCGTTCTCCACCGGCATGGCTTGGTGCACTCACCGGAGGCAAGTATCCTCGCCTGCCGCTTGCCCTCAGCGACGTTGATGTCTGCCGCTCGGACTCCCTCGGCCTCCAAGATGGCCGCCCGTTCTCCACCGGCATGGCTTGGTGCACTCACCGGAGGCAAGTATCCTCGCCTGCCGCTTGCCCTCAGCGACGTTGATGTCTGCCGCCTGGCCTCCCTCGGCCTCCAAGATGGCCGCCAGTTCTCCACCGGCATGGCTTGGTGCACTCACCGGAGGCAAGTATCCTCGCCTGCCGCTTGCCCTCAGCGACGTTGATGTCTGCCGCTCGGACTCCCTCGGCCTCCAAGATGGCCGCCCGTTCTCCACCGGCATGGCTTGGTGCACTCACCGGAGGCAAGTATCCTCGCCTGCCGCTTGCCCTCAGCGACGTTGATGTCTGCCGCCTGGCCTCCCTCGGCCTCCAAGATGGCCGCCAGTTCTCCACCGGCATGGCTTGGTGCACTCACCGGAGGCAAGTATCCTCGCCTGCCGCTTGCCCTCAGCGACGTTGATGTCTGCCGCTCGGACTCCCTCGGCCTCCAAGATGGCCGCCCGTTCTCCACCGGCATAGCTTGGTGCACTCACCGGAGGCAAGTATCCTCGCCTGCCGCTTGCGCTCAGCGACGTTGATTGCTGCACGGACTCCCTCGGCCTCCAAGATGGCCGCCCGTTCTCCACCGGCATGGCTTGGTGCACTCACCGGAGGCAAGTATCCTCGCCTGCCGCTTGCCCTCAGCGACGTTGATGTCTGCCGCTCGGACTCCCTCGGCCTCCAAGATGGCCGCCCGTTCTCCACCGGCATGGCTTGGTGCACTCACCGGAGGCAAGTATCCTCGCCTGCCGCTTGCCCTCAGCGACGTTGATGTCGGCCGCACGGACTCCCTCGGACTCCAAGATGGCCGCTCGCTTGCGTCGCTCGGCCTCCACCTGCATCTGCATGGCTTCGTGCACGCGGGATGGCAGCTTTATGTCACCTGGTACATGTTACACTGATATCAAATCAAATGCTTCTTTATTCAAGTAGGCATAGTAAGGACCACTTTTGAATCATAATACACAATAGCAAGTTTGTGGGGCTTTTCACTTTTCGGGTCACCCAATTAGCGTGAAGTTAAAAACCTTCATTTCAGTCAGCTTTACAACGACAATTAAGCACTAAATTTCAATAATAACTCGGTTTTGATGTTCATTTCACAAACTATAAGCCATATCACTTCACTACATAGTATAAAATAAAGTCACTTTTTCTGTCCCTATGTCCCGCGCAACGGATTTTGATGAGATTTTTTTCAATAGGTAGAGTAATTCAAGAGGAAGGTTTTTATGTAGGTATAGTACCCGTGCGCAGCCGGGGCGGGTCGCTATTATAATATAAAAACGCCGATCGAGTTTAAATTCCTAAAGATATTGTACTTTTTAATTTCACGCTAATTGGGTGTCCCTAAAATAAATTAAAATGCCCTTGTAAAAAAATACATTCTGTTCTAACCCTTCACCACTAACCCGAGAAGAACCGGTAAGAAACTCGGCGGGATTTTTCAAATACGCGAATTTTTAAAAATGACAATTTCGGGCATCTGCCTGTGTCACTGTCACTCGAGTGACGCTTTTTGTTGGAGTATCAGGGACAGATGCACGATTGATTTTCTAATTTCGCGGTAAGGCTGCTGCAGTCCCTAATAACATTTTTTTTACTTGAGCAAAAAGCTGAAATGAAAGCTTATCTGATTTTGTAATCATCTGAACATTTAACACAGTTTTTACTGAATTTCCAAAACATGACCTTTAAATAGATCCAAAAATCTACAGTGAACTAGCTGCCTAAGAGAAGAAATTACCTTGACGAGTGAAGACCTGTGGCCTATACCACAAAACTTTACAAGCATACAATTCTACAAAATTTTATAAATTCCCATACAAAAAGTTGACAATTTTGTAGAATTGTACGCTTGTAAAGTTTTGTGGTATAGGGGCTTGCTGTCTTCCGCCAAAGTAATGGCGAAATATATGTATACTGCCATGGTGTCGCCGACACTTCTGCTGATTCTACATAATCCATGTTGCGTGGATGTCACATTCTAGCAAGTGCTGTTACGTGAAATAAATTATGTATGCTATGTATTAATACTGAGACTATTTAACTTCTTCACACAGTAACCTTACTGAGACCCCAGTGTCATACACTATGGACCCAATCAAAATACTGTGAAAAGCAAAGGTGCTTAGAAATTCATAATACATAGTTGATTTTTGTCATACTCACGAATTTCATATCGAAGGCATGTGATGCCCCATGCTTCACTGGCTTTATTGATAGCATGAACTATTGAGACATTCAGGGATTCTCTCTCTCGGAAGACTTTGTCTAGGGATATCTGACCTAATTCAGATCTCATTGTGGTTTGGGCTAGCTGTGTTATGGCAAATTCGGGGTCCTCTACGCCATATGAAGCTGAAATAATTAAAGCATGGATCAGTTATAAATGTTTACAATCAAAAGACCAAAACTGTCATTCATATTGATGGCTGTGTGACTCAACCTCATATAATGTCTTACGAGGTTGTATCATAAAAATATATTTCGGTATAAAATATACACATTTGTCAGCCTCCATAGCCTAGTTGGTAGTGACCCTGCCTACGAAGCTGGAGGTTCCGGGTTCGAATCCCAGCGAGGGCATTATTTGTGTATTTATTTATCACAAATATTTGTTCCTTGGTCATGGCTGGCTATGTATTTAAGTATCTGTATATATCTATCTATTATATATATCGTCGCCTGGTACCCACGTTACAAGCCTTAATTGAGCTTACCGTGGGACTAGGTTGATTTGTGGTAAATGTCCCAGATATTTATTTTTATTTTTTATTATTATTATTTCATTTACGAGGTTGAGTCATACACCCTGGACATCCGAGGTTGAGTCACACAACCACCAATATGCAAGATTCTCTAATTTTTCCCGACATATTATAGAAACAACTTTATTTATAAATAAAGTAAGAATAACAACACTAAAGAAAATAAAACTTAAAAAACTATAATATATATTTTTTTCTTATATTGAAATTATAACTGCTATAGACATAATTGAGAAGAGTTGCAATAATTAGTGCTGAAACAAAGCAAAGCAGGGTTAAAGATGAAAATGCTAAAATAAGGAAAAGGCTAAGAAAAACAGACACTGCAATTTTTCTTTTTCTGTTAGATTGAAGTTTTCTCAAGTTTTACAACATAAAGTATATTGGATATTGTTTTATGCCTATACACGGTGTAACGTCAGCATTCCGAAAGATTTTAATGCTGGATTCCTGACCATATTTAGAGTCTTTAATGTTATATAACATTTCCTGGATTCGGCTTGGTTTCAGAGATAATCAACCTTTTTTCGAAATAAGTTTTTCGACGTACCTCGTCATTTAACTTCTTTTGGATTACAATGCTACACAACAATGTGTTCTAATATTACCACACCTTTTGCTTGACAATCAAAAAATACGAATAGACTTGACGAAATAACCTCTACCTAAAAAAAACAATTGAAATAAATAATTTAAACAAATTGTTGTTATGATAAAAAGTACTGGAAATGTTAAAAAGTATTCAAATCGGCCTAAAAAAAAAAATTTTTTTGGTGGAATCGACATTAGGTCTCATAATATTTTTTGTTTATTTTGATGTCTAGAATGCATAGTTAAAATCTTTCGCAATGATCGCGTAACACCGTGTATACTTGCTACTGTTGAAGTAAATGAGAGAATTGTTTCTTGCCGGCTGACATCCAGTTTAAGAACATTCTAAATGATAAAATATTTTAATAATAAAAATAAAACCGCCTTCAAAAATTCGCCCGAACTAAAAAGTTAAAAATAATTTTGGTTCCTACTTCTTAGGATTTCCTACCCAAACCTTTAAACCTTTTACCCTATTCATTGAAATAAAACATTATGGCTAGGTACCCTACAGATTTCGTAGAAGTCGGTGCCAAGCCGAATACGTTCATAGGTATATATTAGATAGAGCTTTGTAACTTACTGTCACTCCGATTACGCTTTTATCAACAGAATGGTCTGCCTCAGTCATTTTCATGAAAGCATAACCGGAGTGACAGTAAGTTACAAAGCTCTATCAAATACATATAAGTACTCGCAAAGTGAACATATTTGGCTTGGCACCGACTTCTAAGAAATCTGTAGGGTACCTAGCCATAATGTTTTATTTCAATGAATAGGGTAAAAGGTTTAAAGGTTTGGGTAGGAAATCCTAAGAAGTAGGAACCAAAATTATTTTTAACTTTTTAGTTCGGGCGAATTTTTGAAGGCGGTTTTATTTTTATTATTAAAATATTTTATTTTTTGCTTTTTAGTAGTGTAAATATAAAATCGTTATTCAGTATGCTCTAAATACTTATAATTAGAATGTACTGCACTGTAGTAGGCCATAAAACCTGAACTGGCGAACTTATATGAATACAAAAACAATTTCAAAGGTAGACTCAGCATGCCCATATTATTTAAAGAATCACTAACCGCTAACCGACATGTCATAACTACTAAGCAAACACTTGAATAGATCTCGAAAATGTATGATCCTCCAACGCCTAATCGTTAAGGAGTTATTCCTTTCATCATCAGCTCACCAACATGAGACTATGACCACCTAAAGGCAAATACTCGAATAGCCTCCAAAATATATGAAATATGTTATATTTAAAGAATTATCCCCCAACTCCTAATCTCCAAGGAGTTGTAGCTTACATCATCAGCTCACCAACATGAAAGGATGACCACCTAAAGGCAAATACTCAAATAGCTTCCAAAATACATGAAATATGTTATACTTAAAGAATTATCCCCCAACTCCTAATTGCTAAAGAGTTGTACCTTCCATCATCAGATCACCAACTTAAGATGTTCATGACTAGATGCAAATACTTGATTAGTCTTCGAAAATAAATGAAAAATGTCATGTGTGCCTACAACATTTGAAGAGTTCCCTCGATTTCTCCAGGATCCCATCATCAGATCTGGATTCGGTGACAATGGGACCAACTAGAAGGTATACCCTTTCAAACAAAAAAAGAATATTTCAAATCGGTCCACGCGTCTTCGAGTAATCGGGGAACATACATAAAAAAAAAAAAGATTTCGACGAATTGTAAACCTCCTCCTTTTTGAAGTCGGTTAAAAACAAATATATAACAATAGAAAGCTTAACCCTTTAAAGGGTATTGGCAACATATTTGCCGTCATAATATAAATAACAAAACAAAACCAAATCAATTTCAAAACACATAAGGTTCCAAATATACAAACCACAGAATGGTAAGAGCAACGCTAAAAGTAAAACCACAAAAGAATCCAAGACCAAAAAGTTATCCTACATTTCTCAGACTCAACAATGGCATGCAAGATCACATAAGATCAACTAGTAAGAACTCGCTATCTAATTTCAAAGCTGATACAAAGAACTCTAGCACACAAGAAAAATACAACTTATGGGAAAGCAAAATTAAACAATCGTTACAAAGCTTCACAGCTAGAAACAATGTAGATAAAGAAATAACGGACTATACAAAGAACCTCATTGAAAAAAGAGCAAGCCTTATACACAAATTAAATAAAACTAGACAAGATAGAAACCACATAGCAGCACTGAGCAAACTCATAAAAGTAAACCTGAGGAAAGACAGAAAAAAATATAGAGAAAGCGTCATAGAAAAGCATGTTAATAAAACTAGTGGCATAAAAAAAGCATGGAAAGAACTGGACACCAAAAAATCCTGGATAAGCAAAATTAACAACACCAAGACAGGCAGCTGCGAAACAAGGAGGCGGAGCATACTGGAAACAGCCACTATATTCTATAAGAACCTGTATGAAACCCAGAAGTATGAGCAAATAGTAAACCTAGAACAAGAGGATGAGGAAGGGGTACCTTCAATACTGGAAGCTGAAGTTGAACGAGCTATTGCTACACAAAAAAAAGGGAAGTCTCCAGGGCCTGATGGCATATCAAACGAACTCTTGGCCGCTACAATAGAAACGACAGTCCCAGTGCTAACAGCAATTTTCAATGAGGTAATCTCTAAGGAACAAATACCTACCCAATGGACCACCTCAAATATTATATTGCTATTTAAGAAGGGTGGCCCATACGATATAAACAATTACAGACCTATTAGTTTAATGTCCAATGTATATAAAATATTTGCAAAAACCATAGTACAGAGGATATCTAATATACTCGATGAAAACCAGCCAGAGGAACAAGCTGGCTTTAGACGCGATTTCTCTGTGCTAGATCACATCTTCACCGTACGGCAGTTAATAGAAAAATGTAATGAATACCAAATCCCACTATACACAGCATACGTAGACTACAGTAAGGCATTTGACTCGCTCATTCACGAGAAGATCTGGGAAGCCCTGAAAGCGCAAGGCGTAATGTTGAGGTACATACGCATAATTAAGAACATATATACAGCGAGCACTGCTAGAATACAGTTGGAGGATAAGGGTGATCAGATCAAAATAAACAAAGGAGTAAGACAAGGTGATCCCCTCTCGCCTAAGATATTCTGTGCAGTGTTGGAATCAATATTTAGGAAACTAAGCTGGAATACGAATTCCAAATACGGGATCAAAATTAACGGCAAAATACTAACACACCTACGCTTCGCAGATGACCTAGTCATAATAGCAAGAACAGCGGAAGATCTCCAAAACATGCTCATAGAACTGGCTAACGAAAGTGAGAAAGTGGGGTTGAGAATGAATGTAGACAAAACTAAAACAATGACCAACTCCACAAAGACACCTATTGTCGTACACCAGGAAACCATTGAATACGTGGATGAATATATTTACCTGGGGCAAACAATATCCATGGAGAACCAAATGGATAAAGAGATCACAAGAAGAATTACTAACGCATGGAGACGATACTGGTCCCTAAAGGAAGTAATGAAGAATAAAGAAATAAAAATGTTCACAAAGAGAAAGCTATTCAATGCATGTGTTTTACCGGTGTTAACTTATGGCAGCCAAACATGGACCTTAACAAAAAGCAACCTACATAAACTACAAGTCTGCCAAAGGTCCATGGAAAGGAGCATGTTGGGAGTTAAGTTGAGTGACAGAATTAGAAACAAGTTCATAAGAGATAAGACACGTGTCGAAGATGTATCATTCAAGGTAAAGTCACTGAAATGGAGGTGGACTGGTCACATAGTACGAAATAAGGATAAATGGAGTAAAACAATTATATGGTGGTTTCTGAGAGACAGGAAAAGGAAGAGAGGCTCACCAAAGGCAAGATGGGAAGATGAAATAATTAAATTCGTGGGTGCACAATGGACAAGGCTAGCAAGAAACAAGGAAGAATGGAAAGGGAAGGAAGAGGCCTTTGCCAAACGGCAAACAGACCAAACCGATGTTGTCTGAAATGAAATAACTGTAAAATCTTACTAATAATTTTAATTCAATTACAACAACACTCAATAATTTATGTAAATTGTCTGAATAAAGGCTTATATTATTATTCTCTTTATTTATACATCTTCTTAGGTCAGGTTATTTTATAATATGGTTATAAAAATAAAATACAATAAAACATACAAAATCAATACAAAACATATAAACATACTATAAAAAAACCTAACCTAGGGTGCCGCCGGCAACGGGGCGGGCCCAAGCTGCCGGTGGTAGGGCTACAGGGAGAGGAACCGCCGGACTATGCGCGCCGTGTCCAGGATTACCGCCTTCTGCATCTGACCCTTGATCCAACCACCTAGCGAGAGCCTCTTGAGGTGTTGATCGAGACTCTTCGCTATGAGACCATTCGCAGAAACAACTATCGGCACAATGATCGCCGAATCAACATCCCACATGTCGGTTACCTCGTGAGCCAAGTCAAGGTACTTACTGGCTTTGTCCTTCTCGGCCTTCACGAGGTTCTCGTCATGGGGGATCGTGATGTCGATGAGCATTGCCCGGCGTTGCGATCGATCTATCAGCACGATATCAGGCTTATTGGCTACAATAGTCCTGTCCGTGATGATAGATCGATCCCAATAGAGCGTGGCACGACCATTTTCGAGAACTGCCGCAGGTGTGTACTTATAGTAAGGCACTTCGAAGCCCACAAGGCCGTATTGAAGAGCAAGCTGCTGGTGTATAATCCTGGCTACGAGGTTGTGTCTGTGCAAGTACTCGGTGTTAGCAATCTGAGAACAACCGGAAATAATATGCTTGAGTGACTCACCGGGACGGCGGCATGCCCGACAAATGTCGACCGTACCGTCCTTCAGGATATATTTCCGGTAGTTATTCGTCATGATAACCTCGTCAGCAATTGCACAGGCAAAACCCTCGGTTTCCCCGAAGAGGTCCCCGAATCGTAGCCAGTTCACCGACGCGAGCAGATCTACGTCAGGTCCCGTGAGGGCCTTGTAGAACCGCCCGTGTAGCTCCTTGCTCTTCCATACCGCCCTGCGGTCCTCGGTGCTTAGTACCACAGGTCTGCGCCAGTTCTCTTTTGCCAAGGAGAGCGGCGTGAGGTTCCGGTCTACTGCCACCACATCACGATGCATCCCGCACTCATTGCTAAGAAAATAGTTTCTAAGATTGTACACCTCGCGGTTGTGGAGGTTTTTGGCATTTAGGAAGCCGCGGCCCCCACACCTCCGCGGGATGTACAATCTCATAACTGATGAGCGCGGGTGTAGCATTCGATGTGTGGTAAGCAGTGTACGGACCCTTCGATCCAGGGCGTCCAGCTCCGTCTGAGTCCACCTTAGTATGCCAAAGGAGTATGTGAGTATGGGTATTACCCAGGCGTTGAAGGCGCGCACTTTGTTGCCTCCTGACAAAAAACTGTTAAGTACTTTTGTGAGCCGGCTGAAAAAGCGCTCCTTCACCGCCTGCCTAATTCCCATATCTTCAATACCCAAAGACTGTGACATACCAAGGTATTTATAGGTTTCTGCTTCCGAGATAGATCTGAACGACATTGTCTCAGAAAGCTGTAAATTTGTTGAATTTACTACTTTCCCCCGCTGCACATGCATAACCGCACACTTATCGACACCAAATTCCATATTGATGGCACTACTGAAAACTTCTGTGGTTCGCAGTAGTTCCAACAAGTCTTGGCTATTTGGCGCAAATAATTTGAGATCATCCATGTACAGAAGGTGAGAAATGACTTCACCCTCTCTCCGAAGCCGGCAACCTAGTCCTGAATCCTTCAGCAGGGTACTGAGGGGATTCAGAGCTAGGCAGAACCACAAGGGACTCAGACTGTCACCCTGGAATATTCCTCGCTCGATCCTTATGAAGTCCTGCGGGCCAGAGGGGCCATCCCCGCCTCCTGGTTGACGAAGGACTGTGGTCCACTGCCTCATACACGCGCCGAGAAAGGATCTTAAAGTTGCATTAACTTTATACAGCTCCAAGACCCTTTCCAACCATGAATGAGGCACCAAATCATAGGCCTTCTTGTAGTCAATCCAAGCGGCGGAGAGGGCCCCTTTGTTACGCCGGACTTGCTGGCAAATGGTCATGTCGATGAGGAGGAGCTCTTTAGTACCACGGGACCCAACCCTACATCCATTTTGAGCAGGAGCCAAAACATTGTTCGAAACAATGTGCGTGTTAATTTTTACTCTCAAAATGGATGTAAGGAGCTTGTACAGTGTGGGCAAGCACGTGATGGGTCGGTAGTTCTTCGCTTCCGTGGTACTACCGGACTTGTAGAGCAGGAAGGTTACACCAGTTGTTAAAGAAGGTGGCAGGGAACCGAGCTCGAGGGCTTGTTGGAATTGCGTTGCCAATCGTGAGTGCGAGCATCGAAACCATTTTAGCCAGAAGTTGTGCAATCCATCCGGCCCAGGACTTTTCCAGTTCTGAGTCGTGCGGATAGCACAACTTACGTCATCGGGGCTGATGATAACTGCCCCCATAAGTTCGATGGTCTCGCATTCACGTTCGACAACGGTCATCCATTCACCCTCGGTGTGTCCGACGGGCACTGACCAGATACTACGCCAGAAATCACTCATGGCAGTAGCATCCGGCAACCGCGCGTCGGACACACGGTAGTCGGTTTCCTCCCACTTTCGGTAAACCTTCCTTTGGTCACTCTGGAAAAGGCGATTCTGCTGGAATCGGTTCACACGCTCTCTGTAGCGGCGAATACGGTTTGCCCATGCATAAACCTTCTGCTTCAGAAAGTCGATGCGCTCTGTGAGGTTGGCCATGTAGTCGCGGGGTGCAATACCCGTTCCCGCGAACGCCTGGTTCACAAAGCGCATTACTCGGGGGCGGTTGTTGCCCCCCCTGAAGCAGATCAGCTTTGCAATGAGAGTCCTAAACGAGTCGATACGTCGCTCGATCCGCACCTGCCATGCGGGGACACCCCCAGCGGTCCTAGGTGCACGGTCAGAGTCCGGAAACTTGACTCGAGCAACACGGCACGCTGCAATGGCCCCGCAGTACATGATCGAGTGCGTATCATCCAAATCTTTACTGGATCGTATATACGGCTCCAGTAAAGCGTTTAGGGCTCCCATCAACGCTAGATTGCGCCTATTCATGGGCAAACGTGGTAATCGTGGCCTAGAGTCGGGCGTGAAGCGATGCTGCATAATCGCTTCTTCCAGAGTCCTCCTCAATTGCTCATTGTCTGAAGTACTCACACTCAGGTTCGCAGCATCGTCCTCATCAGCAGCAGGACCGACCCGCAGTGCCTCGGATGCCAAGTTATGTACCGGCACCGGGTCCGGCGACGTGGCGGGTGGGTCCTGCGCCGAGGAAGGGGTCGCGCGAACAGGGAGAGCCTCCAGGCGAAGCCGATCAAGTGTCGAGTCATCCAGCCGCTTTGATCGTTGGATGACTCGCACTTGATCCGATAGTCGCTGCGCAGTCACATTAATGGTTGGTTCAAGGGCCTGAAACAGAGGAAGCATCCGGACACGATACGCGGATAGATTAGTTCCTCCCTCTGTAGCCCCGTAGTAGGCGCGCATGACGTTCTCATTCATAGCTTGAGACCATGTCATGCGTCGCACTACACCACCGGCAGCGGGAGCCGTGGGCGGGGCAGGAAGTCCCGCGGGCCCCAAGCGTGCCGGCAGCGGTGGCCGTCCTCGTCGCGCAGGTGGTCGTGGCGGCGGCGGCGTAGGTCCGCGCTCGTCGCTGCTCGATCCGCTGAAGTCGGGCGCGGTGGCGTAATCAGCACCCGACGAGACTTGAGAGCTGACTGATGTTGACGAGGCGGACGATGGTGTTGGGCGTGCGATCTGTGGGGACGCTTGAATCTTGCGTGCTTTACTGCGCGTGTACATCCTGTGGTATTTTGATAAGTACGTGTCGGCACTAATCAATGGCGTATCATATTATTTTCGTCAACTGTACCCATGATTGTATATACATTATTGAGAGGGCACTTTTTCCGTGACGAAGGTGTAAAAATGGTGTTGTAAATGCCGGCAAAATACATTATTTATCAAAATATAATCGGAGATTTACAAAAAACACGTTTGACTTTGACGGCGTCATTTTTTTTTTATTATTATTATTATATTATTATCTCTTTATTTCAATATTTTCTTAGGCTAGGTTGTTATAATATGGTTATAAAAGTAAAATACATTACAACATACAAAAACAATATAAAATATAAACACATTATAAAAACCTAACCTAGGGTGCCGCCGGCAACGGGGCGGGCCCAAGCTGCCGGTGGTTAAGGTCGCAGAGAGAGGAACCAACGGACTATCCGGGCCGTGTCCAGGATTACCGCCTTCTGCATCTGACCCTTGACCCAGCCATCTAGCGAGAGACTCTTAAGATGTTGGTCGAGACTCTTCGCTATTAAACCGTTCGCTGTAACGACTATCGGGACTATGATCGTCGAGTCAACATCCCACATGGCGGTTATCTCGTGGGCCAAGTCTAGGTACTTACTGGACTTGTCCTTCTCGGCCTTCACGAGATTCTCATCATGGGGGATGGTGACGTCGACGAGCACAGCCCGGCGCTGCGATCGATCTACCAGCACGATATCAGGCTTATTGGCTACAATAGTCCTGTCCGTGATGATAGGTCGATCCCAATAGAGCGTGGCACGACCATTTTCGAGAACTGGTGCAGTTGTGTACTTGTAGTATGGCACTTCGACGTCCACAAGGCCGTATTGAAGAGCAAGCTGCTGGTGTATAATACTGGCTACGAGGTTATGTCTGTGCAAGTACTCGGTGTTAGCAATCTGAGAACAACCGGAAATAATATGCCTGAGTGACTCACCGGGACGGCGGCATGCCCGACAAATGTCGACCGTACCGTCCTTCAGGATATATTTCCGGTAGTATATTATTATTATTATTAAGGTTCCAAATTGAATGCTTTAACAGAGCTGTCAAATGGTCAAAGGGTTAATGTAAAAAAAATTAATAAAAAAACCTTTATTTCAGACAATACAACAATCACTTGTAATAAAACAAATTGTGGTTAGTTATTAAATATCAACCTTTCAACTGCCGCAGTCTAATATATCTGCTCACATCACCCTTGTCAGATAAATCAGTCAAAGGTCTGATTATGTTTTCACAGTGTATAAATGAGCCTCATTCAAATGCAAACTCTGATCTACATGGTGTAATTTTGTATTGGTGGCATGGAAAATTCCTGGCGGTTAAAAGGTTAATTGTCTGTGTGCGCTTGTTGGCAAAAGCCTCTCCCAAGTTTTTCTTTTGTATTTAGTTATTTGTGTTTTGTAAACCAGAACATCATTGTTGGTGACCATTTTTCTGTTGAAAGCTTATGTAACTTACTACGAACAAATAAAACATGGAAGCCGCACGCCATATTAAATTGCCTTTCAAAAACGGTCCTGAATTTTAGTTGACAAGTGTCATCCCCTCTTCAATGCATCACGGTAATGAATGACAATATCAATCAAAACTTAAACCGCCATTTAAAAATAGTTGTGATTGGTCCATCAAAGTTTTTCATCATTTTTGAGCTGGCGTTAGACGTCCATGTTATACAGGGTGCTCGCGAGTTTTTCGTCTTTTTTAATACTTTTTAACATTTCCAGTACTTTTTATCACACCAACAATTTGTTTAAATTATTTATTTCAATTGTTTTTTTTAGGTACAGGTTATTTCGTCAAGTCTATTCGTATTTTTTGATTGTCATGCAAAAGGTGTGGTAATATTAGAACACATTGTGGTAGCATTGTAATCAAAAATAAGTTTTATGACGAGTTATGTCGAAAAACTTATTTCGAAAAAAGGTTAATTATCTCTGGAACCAAGCCGAATCCAGGAAATTTTATGTAACATTAAATACTCTAAATATACTCAGGAATTCAGCATTAAAATCTTTCGGAATGCTCACGAGCACCATGTATATGGCCGCAGGTAACTTACCTAAATATGGATCAATGATCCTCAGGTACAGAACACCATCAATGCTGAGTGTGACGTTGTCCGAGGTAATAGCACTCTGTTTTGGCACATCTATAGCAATTTCCTTCAGGCTCTGCACATACTTGATCTTATCCACTATTGGCCACAGCAGGTTTAGTCCGGGCTCTAGTATCCTGTGAAATTTGCCCATTCTCTCCACTATCCATGCCTGAAAAATTTAATTTTTTAGGAATTCAGGTTTAGCTTTTTTTAAAAGGGCTTAATTAGCAGGTACTGAAAACCTCCAAAAGATATTTAAAACAAAAGAAAAACTATAGTCCAATTTTCAAATCATGTTTTAATTGTAATGTTCTTGTTGATATTGTGTGTTTTTTGTTATTTATGCAGCCTCATTCAAAAAAGCTATAAATAAACAGCAGAACATAATGGTTTTCTAAAAACTAACAGTTTCCATAGCCTAGTTGGCAATGAACATTTCTGCTAAGGTAATTGGATCCCGGTACAGTCAGATATTTATTAATTGAGTATAAATATTTCATTTCTTTCTATGTTAAAGTAAGTTTTTATCTATGTAAGTATGTATTTTGTCACCAACCATTGTTTGAACTTAAAGGTTAGATTGATCACTATAATATTGCCCAAAAAATGTTTGTGTTCATTGCAATTGTAAATTATAATAACTTCAATGAATCTAAACTGTTGCAACATTGTGTAACAAGTACTAGCAACAACAATATTAGAAATGTTGACTGATATAAATGTTACCCAATTTGCATTAACATTGCGCGTCACTTAAATGTTTGCAAAATAAAGATTATAATTGTATTTTGTTTAAGGTTACATACCTCCTGCTGCGGCACAAACATCACTATAGTATTGAGAGGAGTTGTGGATCGATGTCGCGTATTAGTTATACTATATAAGAACTTTGCTTCATTCTGGTATTCTGTTTTAAATGCATTCTGAAATGAGATGAATAAGGTTATGCATAACACTACTTGATCACAAGATTTCATATGGAAAATTGAAGCTACGTACTCTTAATGGTAGCGCTTTGGAAATGAATAGTCTTGAACGCGTAAACATTTTAATTAGGTTTCTTATTCGAATTTAACTATAAAAACCACAGGCCATTCTATGTCTACGAAATTCAAAGAATAAAGTAAAGCAATCGAAATCGAACTCTAGCTTGGATGACAGCTGTCAATGTACCGGGAGCCACGAACACGTTCTGAAACCGAAGAATCGCGCATACACATTGTAAACAAAACAACTAAACATTGAAACTTCGATTTTTCAGTCTTCGTTTCCAAGGACGTAGGTACGTTGTCCGTAATTTTTTATTTTGACTTGAGTACAACGTATCTAATATCATCATTAATTTTATTATATAATTATAACTTTTTCAGTATGGTTTTATGATTTTCTTTGATTACTATGAATACGACAACCGGAAATGGTGGCATGGTTACGGGTTAACAATCAATGGCGGTCAAGTCAAAAGTTTGATCAATCGTGCTACATCTTTGCTACCACTTCCTACATACTAGAGTACGTTAGGGATATACGTATTATCTTTTAGTTTTAATATGAGTTATAAAAGGAATTCATCAAATTGTTCTTTAGTAGACGACACATCCGAGAACAGTCTTATTGCAAAACTTAGGAGATTGAAAATTGAAGAAAATCTTTTGATAAACAGTATCAATAAAAACAATTCTAAGGAAAATGAAGGGAGCAACTATGAAGTTCCTTTGATTTACAGTTTAGAATTGAAAAAGTATACAGGAAATTTAAAAAATAGTTTAATGGAAATAAAAAACATGTTCGAAGAACTCAAAGCTATGTCTGAAGAAAAATTAACTAGCGTTGGTAAGTAAGCTATTTTAAATGAAGGATGAAGTTGAATATAATTATTAATGACGGAATGCAGCTTATCTAAGACTGGATGATCTGCCGGATGATGATGCTTTATTTTTATCTCATATTTGGGCCTCAATGGCACCTTACAGAAATGCCACCTAGTCATATAAACTAGATCTGTCTAATTTTATCATGACCAACATTCATAGTAATATTAATTCTAGACATAGATCATATGAAACAAGACGTTGTGAAATTGGACGAAAAGATACGGATACTAAAAAGTTATGTTCAGACTGAATTGGCTTTGGAATCGTCAAAGGAAAAAGATTTGAGTCAAGAGGTAACTTGTCTTTAAAGAGTTTAAAGTCGAATAAAATTCATGTAGGTATGCATGTAGATGTAGAATTTATGTAATAAATAATAATTATTTTCAGATTAATAACGTTGAAATCAGGCAATCAAAATGTGCGAGCGCGACTCAACCCAAAATTAAAATTAAACCATTCAATGACATTGTACCAAGTCCTGTGAAATTAATGATTCAATCTCCATTTAAGTGTAAGGTACGCTTAAATTATATATTGTATGTAGAAAATATTGTATACGGGTCACTCACTTAGGTACATTCACGTTATAGCACTGGCGAGTCGCGACTCAAGCCCGACGCGCATGCTCCAGAAGCGGATCCTCGTGACGGATTGAAACATTGTGAAACTTTTGACAAAATTTACGTGAGTGATCCGTCATAATTAGTTTATACAGGATGATATGTTTTTAAGGGCTCAGTCAGTATTGCATTTAACTAGGAAAATCTCGGAGACGAATATTTTGTCGCATACCTATTAGGTATTATTGTTTTCTAAATCAAATATTAAAGATGATGATAATAATTAATATTTGACAGACCCACATAAAAATATGTAGCTCTATAAAACAGTTTTATTTTATTTTAGGAAGTTCAGGATTTTCAAGCATTTATGAAGAACAGCCCCAACCGTTACGGCGGTTGGAACGAGTATCACCACAACATTTTCGTTCAAATTTGGCAAAAGTATTTTAAATGTATTGACGAATTTGCGTTAAACGAGGCACTGGAACCCACATTTCACAACTACAGTAAACTCCATGCTTTTCAGTCGGAAGTATTGGATAGAATTTCAGGTAGGTACAGTCGGCGTCAAAGATGTCATTAGTCATTACGGTTCGGGTGCCAAAATATATTAATTAAGTCAGGGCAATCATCATCATCATCATCATCATCAGCCCATAGTCGTCCACTGCTGGACATAGGCCTTCCCCAATTCGCGCCACCATACTCGGTCCTCAGCTCTCCGCATCCAACCACTTCCCGCCACTAAATTCAGGGCAATCAATTCCTATAAATATATTCTTGGCACCTTAACCGTAAAGACATCTTCCAAGTTACTGCAATTTGTTACTTCATCACAGCCAAACATTGTAAGTTCAAGATTCTGATATAGACATTAAAATTGGATACAGATTTTTCAATTATATTCGTATTTTTCTTGGCTAAAGTGTGTGTCAATTTTCAAAGCTTTATTTTTATTACTTACCTAAAGTTTGGCATTCATAGTTCCGATAACTGATATTTTTTTTTAATTTTCGCCTTATTGTTATTTCATAGTAATTAATAGTTTTAGAATTATAACTAGCGTGAGACTCAAACTCACGTATTACGGTTACTCACGTATTTAAGCGTATAAGCTTTGGGCCCTGGCCTAGGGTGCTCCGGGCGAGGTCCCTCTTAATAGGTCGAAACATGTCGAGCAATCATCGACTTAAATACGTGAGTAACCCGGTTCGATAATATGTTAATATAGTTAATATGTAAATAGGCATAGGTATTATATACATTTAATATCTCGTGACTAAGATTATCGTTAATGTATTTTACAGGATCCATGAATGACGACGTAGTTTCACACTACAAGTGGTATTGTAAATATTTATACCTAAAAGAACAACAACAGAATGCTTTGAATGAGTGGAAGAAAAATAAAGGAATGTTGTCAAAATCTCAACATAAATACGAAAGTGGAGAGCGTGTGCGTATTAAATTAACTTCCTTTGTTTTAATGTTATCTACATAATTAACATAATAGTTACACAGGATTTCAATTTAATAGTTACCTGCAATAATTTACGCAGTGAATGGGATGCTCATGCAGAGAAAATTTTACTAATGGGACCAACGACAACAAATTATTATAGACTAGCGACCCGCCCAGGCTTCGCACGGGTACTATACCTACATAAAAACCATCCTCTTCAATTACTCTACCTATTAAAAAAATCTCATCAAAATCCGTAGCGTAGTTTTAAAGATTTAAGCGTACAAAGGGACATAGGGACAGAAAATGTGACTTTATTTTATACTATGTAGTGATGACTAAATTTAAGTACATCCCTGTGCGTGTAGGGAATGATGAATAAGTATAGTCTGAGATTTCTAAAAATGAGCTTCTGTCAGTTTAGAAATGACTCTTATATCATTTAAGGCTATCGAAAAAATGGTGAGCCTTACCCTCATATTAATAAGGATTAATATAATTATAACTGTCAAAAGTTCATTCTTAGAAATCACAGACTATTAGGTAGGTTAGGTACTTATTACTTTGAGTAAGAACTAGGTAGTAGAGGTACTACCAAATTATCTAAAGGAAAAAGGTCATCAGTGGTAAAACCCTAGTAATGGCTTTAACTTGCAAATTAATATTCTTAATAGGAGAAACTATAGTTATTTCTTAGATAATGTACGTATTATACTGTGTAGCTATAGCACGATGAAATCGAATAACTTTGACAGCGTTTTCCGGAGTTCGTAAGAAGTAAATATATTATAATGTTACACGTTTCACATACGTAATCAAAAGTTTCGACCTAGATTCATGTAATATTTTTTGCTTCTAACGACCTCAGGAATTAATAATATTGTGTTGTAATTTACTTTTAGGCTCAAAAAACAAAATACACATCGAAACATTGTAATGGCCGGCGAGCATCTGCAAGCATAGAAAACGTGGAAGGTAACTATTTTCAAATATTAATCAGGTGCTCCACACACCGTTAAATGTGGTGAAGATTAAATTTGAATCGCTGATTACGTACGAATTAATGTTGGAATTGACTAATATACTAGAAGTCATTATATTTTTATGTACTTATGATTTACAGACATATTGGATATGGTGGAAAGCGGCGATGCGGAGGAAATTGCAAAGTTAGTACTTCACTTTTTGTATGAAGTCGTATTACTGTAACATATCGACGGTAGAAAGGCTAATTGACTTAACCGACATTTTATGAACTTTACAGAAGAGCCGTTTAAAGTTTTATTTTTAAGAAAAAAAATCGCTACAAAAAAAGTAACAGGTATATTGTAACGCAACTGCCATCAAATATTCAAGATATAAAGGCGCATACTTTGGTTCCTACCTTGATAAAATTAGTTTATTATGTCTCGAAATAAATGTCGCTTAAGACAAATCTGCTAAAAATGAGAGAAAGGCTAATTGGTTCAAATACCAACAGCGTCTGCCGCCGGAGACAAGTCAAATGACTGTAGTGTACAAGTGCACTTTTTTAAAAAGAAGGCTAAATGAGCTAAGCGCTATTTTTACTATACAACGGGGTCAGGCTAAACAGCTTAAGCGATTCTTTAATGGAAATAAGTGGCGATTCTAATTGACTTAATGACACACACTCATTGAAAAACGGATTGCTTAAATCTCAGGAATTATATGAATATGATTAAACATGGTGGTTGAAGCTCGGATATTTAGAGACAAAGGTATAATTACTCTGCAGGTCTAAAGAAAACAAAATGAATGAAAATCGTTTTTCTCAATTTTTATTGCTATATAAAGAAAAATGTTTGCTTCTAATAACATGATTAGATAGTTATTTGGCAGAATCAGTCTTAGAAAAATTGCGGATATTGATTACAGCGTTTCATCCGCAATAACCTTTCTGTCGCTTTTATTGGAAAAAAATGCTCTTTTTGCCTAACATCTTTAATTAATTTATTTTTTAATCTTAATTTTTATTATATCTGTAGTCAGTTTTTTTTTACAATATAAGCGGCAGAAATACGTAAGTAAGTATTTAGACTTAAACTTTAATTATTATTAAATAATCAAGAAATAACAATGAAAATAATTAAATTTATTCATACAGTGAAATACACGATTTCAGTATCACACACAAATCATTACGGCACATGCGCCTACCGGCACAGACTACAAGTGATTGACGCGCCCGCGCGAGGGGCGGCGGTAGTTACAGGCGAGCGGCTCAAAAAGCACCGACGGCGGCAAGAGTGTGATTGTACCGCCGAGTCAAAAGTTTCTCATAGAAATTTTTGATGATTTAAGCTACACTGATATGATGCATTATGATTTTATTATAAGGATTTAAATGACACAGGTCAAACAAATATTCTATTTCAACCGACATTCTCATCTATCAAAAGAGGTTGAAATTGCTTAAGTAACATACATTTTATGGTTTAGGGTTTTACGTATTTGGTTGAAGCGACCCATGCCCAAAAAAATTGGGAAGAGCTAAATGGTTCAAGCGACATGCTTCTTTTATTTTAAATGGAGGCTAAATGCTTCAAACGCCTATGGTGGCACTTTTTTGTTGAAGTTCAATTGACTTACACGACTATGCTCGTGTGTGATGGAGTAAAGCCAAAAGGTTCAAATCAAAACGAATGGCAAAGTTGGGAAAGTAAAAATAGCTTAAGCGGGAACCAACCAAACATGTTTGTGGGTCAAGTCACGTTTCATTCAAAAATGCAATTTTTTGTGTTGCTTCATGCCTTGATTTTTTTAACGCTGTACCAAATTTCAGAAGTGTTAACCGCCATCAAAATCGTCTGATCGCTATGAAACCGAGCTCAATCGACGGAGAAAAATCTGCCGATTCCGATGATATAAATAACTCAATATCGCTCAAAGTGTCGCTTAAGCCAATTAGCCTTTCTACCGTCGATATAAGATATCGATAAATTATCGACTTGAGACACGTGCTGCCCCAGTCATCATCATCATCAGCCTATGATAGTCCACTGCTGGACGTAGGCCTCTCCTATTAACTATGCGTAATTGTGTATAGACGCATTAGGAGGTAAATGCCCATAATCGCCACGCTGGGCAAGCGGATTGGCGATCGCAGTAATGTGTCCACTATGATGACGCTACTGCCCATCATCAATCTTTAATCAAATATGGTCAGTGACACTTCAATCCTTTAGTCGGCTCTTACCTACGACACCCGCAGGAGGAGTTGGGGTGGTGACAAATGTATTATTTTTGCCGTCACCACACGGCTGCCCCAGTACCTAAGTATAAACGCAGTAACTAGTTTTGAAGTGTCGATCAATTGTTTACTTTATTCAAGTGCAAATTATGTTCGGGTATTAATTAACATTTTAAAACTTGTTACTGCGTTTATGCTTACGTGGGCAGCGTAAGTGTCCCGCGGTAAAATATCTGCGGCCCTGCCGCGAAAAACGAAATTCGTAAATTTCGAGGATTTGTCTCTCTCACTCTAATGACGCCTTCGTTTGAGTGACAGAGAAAAATCCTGCCCGGCCTGCTACCGCGAACGCCAAAGTTCCGCTGAAAAAGGTCCGCTGGATCGATGAAGTTAGTAAATTTCGGGGATTTATTTTGTCTTGTTTGAACGAATGCGTCATTAGAGTGATAGAGACAAATATAGGGCCGGGTACTTATACAGCTAAATTTATTCCATCTTGTTATTTATTTTCAGTGCTTTATGTGACATGAACAATCAAGAAGACTCTAAATTTGAGGAAGAGATAAATATGAGCGATGATAATAGTTCAGCTGTTCCAGTGAATCGGAAACAGAGATCTTTTAATGATTTACTGAAACCGACCAAACAATGGACTAATAGATGCAATAGCCTGAGGGATGACCAGGCAAGATATAGTAATCTAGAAATGATACAAAAATTGTAAGTCAGACAAACGGTTAATATAACGCCGATAACGTCGACGCCAATCAACTTGCGTTGCTTATTTGATAAAATCCAGTAATATTAAGAGGTCCTAACAAGTACTTTTGTGTATTAAATTGCATTGGAGTTATTTAGTATTATGAACATTTCGTAGCACGTAATGAAAAATAAACTGGGACGGACAAACTTTTGAAAATTTGCGCTAGACCAACGATGTGTTACTGACTGGCCAGTGTTGCCATTTTAGACGTGTAAAAGCGTAACTTAGATTAATCAAAGCGTCCGAAAGACCTGTTTGAGTCCAATAACATATTTCGAACTAATGCGGTCGGTAGGAAAGTAGTTATGGGAGTCCCAGATTCCCTGATTTAACGTGTTTTAAATCCACATGAATTGCTTTTCCACGTATGAATGACCTTTTGATTTTTGGACACAGGAACATAATTTGTCCACTATTAATGGCTGAAGTGTGAAGTAGCACCATAATCTACCAGGTATATACATATGTAACATGTATATCCTGCCAGAGTAATAGGTATAAGTTAATTTACTAGATAATACAATTTTGATTAATATTTCAGGAGGATTCCCGATTGGAGATCTCATCTAAAATAATCACGGAGTGTCATAAATCAGGGTCATGTTGAATACTTTTTAATATTCAGTGCAGATGCTAACTATAATGTAGGAGGTATAATTTTAAATAAAGGAAAAATCTTTTGATTTCATATTTTTAATTTCCTTCCCAGCATACATTGTCCATTTACAGTTTACAAGAACCTACAGCTTTACGACTGAGAAATATTTTTTAGTGGGATACCTCTTTGAGGATTTAGTAATGGAGTCGGCTTCATATCGTTTCCCCTCTGCCAAAGACTTTGGCCAAGAATTTGTACATTGACCAAACCTGTTTATAAAAACTATTTCATTAATCGATTCTTCGCAGTCTTGTAATCGTTATGTACCCGTAACAAGCTCCGTCAAAATGTCTGTATGTGCTATGTATGGATTCAAAACTCGTTCAAATACATCATGTATACAAAATATGCGATACTATTTCATATCTTGCCTTTATTTGTTTATATTACAACATTTTATTACATAAAATTGTTCAAGAAAATCAAGTACCAGCGAATTGATAGCAAAATCGGTTTCAAAAATATCGCACACAATTCGTATTTTCATTTTTGACTGATGGAGAAAGTTTGACATTTATTGTATTCTCGTATTTAAGGTTAATAAGGTCTACCCATCTTTAAATTTTGTAGGAAATATCAGTCTTAGTGAATCAAGTAAGACAGAAGACTCTGCCTTGGTCTAATGTTAAGCTTATATGTAAGCCAATAAGGTTGAATATTTATTGCGCTTATTTGGAATACGTATTACGCGCGAAAATACATAGTGATGTGAACGTTACTCTTTATGACACAATGTCGAGAGTAGGTATAAAATGTCGAGATACGGACACTTGTGTTTACGTATATTAGTGTTCTCACAGTAAGTAAATAAAAACACAGTCTTATCGAATTCAATAACTTCATTTTTACAAGTGCTACTTAACGCTAGTTGGACCTATATTATAAATTGTATTTAGGTACTTACTAAAATATCACTAAGGAATATCAATATCACCGGCCTTATTGCAAAATCTTGTATGTATACGCACCTACGCACCTTGTACCTACGTACTTGTATTCAAATTGTATTCTTACGAGTATTCACAATTAAGCCTCAGTGAGTTTTACCCCAGTTAACTAAAACTTTCTTACTACAACAAAATAAATAATACTCGTATGTACACTCGTATGGACATACATTGTTTTCTTTCACAACCGCTAATTAATATTATAATTGATTTACGGATTTCGAAATGCACGTGATTGACCAAGACTTTCCTTACAGTTACAGCCTTCGTAGTCAAAGATCGCGATAAACGAAAACATAATCAATTGAAGTAGGTTAATGGCAAGACATTCAGGCGGTTTTGTATTAAAATTGGTTGATTAATTAATAACTGTTACTAATTGTCTGTTTACTTTTATTTAAATACTCAAAACAACAATATATAGTACCAAGGTGCACGTCAATCTATGACGTTTAGAAAAATATATCGGTACGATAATCTTCAGACACTTGAAAGCCATATTAATCGGTTCGATTACACCTACGTCGATAGTTTGAAATTGTGTCCGCATAGAAATTTTACTGTATTAGTGTGATAATTTAACTTAGTGTTGTGGTATTGTTTAAGTGTGCGTGAGTAGTAACGAGAAGAAGAAATGCATTTGTAGTTAGATCGTTTACATGTGTGCTACCTCGTCCCCCTCGGAAATTGGCAGAATGTTTTGTTAGGAAAGTTATAGCGATACCGTCTCCCCATACTAAATCCTCAAAGGGGATACCTACATCGTTTACCTATTTTATGTAGGTAACTTATTGTGAGTGCTGTTTCACGTCTGGTGTATTGAGGTAGTGAGATACTGGGGCCGGCCATGTATTCTATTTTTTTAATTTAATATTATAAGCCTTGCATTTTGTTGCTGTGTGTCTTATAAATAAAATAAAATAATAAATAAATAAAACCGACGAAGTTATTCTGATATAGGTACAGGGGCATAAAATAACTGAATTATCGTGGCCAGTGTTTATTTGGAAATTAATTTAAGTTTAAGTTACATTAAGTTGCAAAAGCAACAGGAAACCATATAATATAAAAAAAAATACTTTTAATTTACTAACAATGTTGATATTGTAATTTATCTTATTTATCATCATTTGATCATCATACTCTTATAATACACGTCTTAACGATCGATCTAGACCCATAATTTTGAAACATAATGGTAAGAATAAGAACTGCCCTTTTAAGTTCGAAAATAAAGCCAAAGTGACACTTGACGTGAATCAACATGTACTGTCAAAGAAATGTAATTGAAAAACACAAAAAATTGTTACTTATGTTATTAGGACATGTTTGGCCTGCTGTGAGTATATTCATAGTGTAATGAAAATATTGGTGTTTCTGGTAACTGGGTGTTCCCAGGCATAATTAGACGCTAACATTAGCAAGGTACCTGGTGGATTGGCTTTAAGAGCAAGTTTGGTTGAAGTTTGGTCTAGCCCGCCACAGGATTGGTGCCACAGTATGTCGCCGCGAGATAGATCTCCCGTCCTTCACTAGCCATATTAACAAAAGAGGAATGGCTAGACTATCTCGCGGCGAGATACTGTCGCGCCAATCATGTGCTAAGCATACGAGCAGTTCTGAGCGAGTGTTCGTTCGTTCTTGGGTAGATGAAAACTATAATAAAATTCACATAGCAAAATTTTCGTTTGTCAGCCCACTCGATTGCTCGTTCAGAACACTAAGTAGAAACGTGGCTTCACACAAGTGTGGAAAACAGTGTATATTTCTTATAATTAAAAATTAAAAGCATTAAAAACCGCACAAATGGTGTATAAACTAGCTGACGTTGTGCTTAAATGGTATCACCTAATTAGTTGTTTTTATTGTGTTTGTATTTATATAAGAGATTTTATACAGGTCCGATATGTATTTTTGACAAAGGACTTTAAAAAAAAATTAAAAAATAATGAAATACCACTTTTTTTAAATCCGCATTTTTGAAACGTAGCTGCCGCTTTTTGCTTTACTGTATCTGGCAACACAAGTCAGTCGCTATTGTCAATTTTGACATTATGACATTACATTTTATTGAACGGAGGTCGAGCTAATATCGCTCGCGGCTAATTATCTTAAAGACCATTTTAGAGTAGACACGTTCCGTACCGTAAAACCAGAAAAAGATCGCTGCGTTGTCCGTATGTGGGTGGTGGGGTCGCTGTATTATTCGCTTCCGTTTCGTTGGTAACGTGGCGCTTCGGTATCGGCTCAATCGGCTGCGGCAAGCAAGAACTCCACTCCATAGCCCTCTTGTCATTTGGCCGGTGTCAGTCGAGGACTACATCTCTTGTCGTGAAGCCAATTAATAATTACGCTGTGATTTTTTAATTAGCTAAAATTTTTAGAAGGAGACTTAAAGTTCTTCTCATCATGGGGACCTTTGCGACAGTCCTTGGTTTGTTTTTGTTTATCGTCGTGGCACGGTCTGATGATGCTCCCAAAGGTCCTAAAGTAACCCACAAGGTGAGTGATTCTATTATTTTATTCTTTTGTAAAAAAATGTGTGTACAAGCATAAATGCTTACCAAATTTTTTTATTATAAACGTCGAGCTTGATGGACCATAGTGAGGTTGCTGACCTGGGGCCAATGACGCGTCAAGTTCTTTGTGTAGTTAACGGGTTTTTTAAGTCCTACCCTTGATGTCATCTCTTAAATTATATAATAAAGGATCTCATATTAATGGGAGTTGGGAGCTAAGTCAAACATATCCTTGGCACATAAAATGGGCATTGTATATTGCCTTTGTACACCAATCTAGTGACATTCTATCAAATTGACCCTTGGGTTCTACTGGCCTGATATCTAAATTGAATTAACTTTTGTATTCTTATTTAAACAAAGTTATTATCCAAGGGCAATCTGATCAGATATTCTATCTGAAGTGTTGTTGTAGAGAGTTATGGTGTCAATATTATTTAGTAGAAATAAAGGCATTTTTTTTTTAAAACAAGTTATAAGTTGCTATTAAACTGCTTGGCTGCTTGTTTCCAATATTGATTAAAATACTGTAGTTACAAATACTGTAGTACTGTAGTGCACAACTGTTTCGTTAACCTTTCTTATGCTTAGTAGTAGATCTACTCCATTACAATTTAACTTTATTAACAGTGATCGGATTAGGTAGTGCCATTTCACGGGAACTCGGTGCGTAAGCTTAGTATGGATATACCTTTTAACCCCGGGATTTTGCATGAAAGTTCTAAGTCTCGTTTTGTCATCAAAAGAAATAGATTGACAGTTGAGAATATCTAAAAAAAAATTGTTTGCTTTTATAATTTTAAAGAAAGTAAGGAATAAACGATTTAAAATATAATCTGTACAGATCAACTGCAAGAATTGACTTTTTGACTTTAAGACGTGTAACTCTGTTTTTTGTATGTAATTAATTGTATTGTAATTAAAATAATAATATTTAAATAATGTTGATCTAATACATATATATACATTACCGGCCAATAATATATCGGATTCAGATTTTTTTCAGTAGAACTTTTGTTTATAATTGTAAGTGGTTTCCACACTTTCCACCCTACGAATATAGCTAAAATGGGCACAGGTTTTTGTGCCGGTGATGGAAAAACTTGGCAACATATAGTCGTTTTTTCATGAAGATTTTTGTGTAAAACATGGATTTAGTAGTAAAATTCTTTTTTGTTTTACTGCAGCTATTTAGCAATATGCTGTGTCTCCCATTTGTATTAACAATTTAACAATAGGTATTGCAATATTTATCGTAAATTTCTGCAAAAGTACGAAAATAATATGCTATCTACAATCTACATGCGAACATTTGCCGCATTCGCTATGCACGTTCATAAAAAAAGTCACGAATGTGTTATATTATTCGCCGGTGATGTATGTTGATGTTTGGTTTAAAAGTATTGCTGAATAAATAATATACGTATTTATAATGATAAAATCTTTTTTTAAATCTAATTTAGGTCAATAATAGTTATTATGAAAAAAACGAGCCCGGAAATCCCAAGTCTTATCCATGTTATGCTTAATGTTTAAGGTCATTCACCCGAAATGGCACTACCTATTCCGATCACTGTTTATTAAAGAGCCATCAAAGTCATTGAGGTCAGAGTATAGCAAAGGGGGCGCGGGACTTAGAAAAATTTTGATGGAGGTGGTGTCATTATGACACGTATTTTTTATGATGCTATCGTATAGAGGACGCTAAAATAAGCATGTTTTGTATGGACAACTTTTCTTTAAACTTGATAATTACCAAGATATTGGCTCCTAAATAAAATTTGGTTTTGGTGAACAAGTTTTCTGGGTTGAAAAAAAAAAAAGGAGCGAAGCTCCCGCCTTAGTCTTCTAACCTAACCTATCCGAGTCGGATCTGCCCCGGAAGGTTTTGTTCGCTCGCTTCGCTCGCTCACGCAGCAGATTTAATCCTCGTACATTAGTAATTTTGACCAAAACCAAATTTTATTTAGGAGCCAATATCTTGGTAATTATCAACTTTAAAGAAAAGTTGTCCATACAAAACATGCTTATCCTAAGTCCTGCACCCCCTTTGCTATACCCCAACCTGAAATAATGCTATTCAGAATTCTATATCGGTTTGTCGGCTGACAAGCAAAACTCACTACAAAAACTGTCACTACTCTTAGCAACCTCTTACGTCAGTATTAAATCAGAACTGAGATAAGACCTTTATTTCAAGTAGATATTTGTTACTTGGTGAGTTTTGCTTGTCAACTGACGATATATTTATTAACTAGGTATTGCAGCTAGAAAATAATTTAATTGCCATTCAAGATAAGCTTAACACAATAATCAATATAATGTTGTTTTATTTTCACTGATAGGTCACCTTCACCCTGAAGATAGGTGATGAAGATCTTGGAGATGTAGTGATTGGTCTCTTCGGTAAAACTGTTCCGAAGACTGTTGAGAACTTCTACCAGCTGGCGCAGAAGCCCAAGGGTGAAGGCTACAAGGGCAGCAAGTTCCATCGGGTGATTGACAACTTCATGATCCAGGGAGGAGACTTCACTAAAGGAGACGGCACTGGTGGTAAATATGTTTTGGAATTAATTGAATTTATACTATTGTGAGACATAATTCCTATGAATAAAATTAAACAGTTAAATTCACGTGAATGGAGCGACTACGAGCGAGAACATGTTTTGGAAAGACTAGTATGCTTAGCACATGAATGGTATGTCAGTATGTCGCCGCGAGATAGATTTTCCATCTTTTACTAACTGTATGAATAAAAGAGGGATGGATAGTCTATCTCGCGGCGACATACTGTCGCACTGATCATGTGCTAAGCCCCTAGAATTGTTTGTGAGTGGAATTGTTTTAAATAATTGACAGGAAATTGCAAAAAATCATATAAATACATTAAATACCTACCTGTGATATTAATTATAGGTAGTTCAAGTTCAAGTGACTGATAAATGTAGTGTAAGACTGATAAAAGTTGTCAAATGAGTAAAAAGTCATTAATGATTATATTACCTACATTTCCAACAAGCCAATTTTGGGAAGTTTGATATTCCAATATGCATACACAATTAATTTGACACAGATTTGCCAATAACATACATATTTTTCTAGGATAAGTATTGTAGGTATATGTCATTTCTAAAAAGTTTTGTTAGAGTTTTGCACCCATAGTTTAGATCATTGATAGATAACCACGCATCAAGATTAAGATGTCATACAAATCATATTAAATTATCAGTAGGTAGGTAGGTTTTTATCAAAAGAACTGATAATCTTCCAAAAACTGAAATAATTTTAACTAAACGCAGATACTAATCATCTCTATTAGACCAAAAATAACTGTTTAAACATTGAGGGAAGCTTTACAAATTCAAGGATAATAGAAGCAGAACTTGAGCACAATAATAAGGAAAATTTATAATTAAACACTTGCATACTCTGACAGTATTTGCTATGTACACGGCATAGAAAGTGTATACATAAAACAGTTATTATCGTCTTTGGTAGTAAGCTGATAATGGCTGGTGTCGCCATTGGTACTGTCGAAGACAAAATACATTTATCCTATATCAATAACATGGCGATAAACTGCCTATTGAAAGACGAATGTATACCCTTGAATGTTTGACGACTTTTCGAGTCCTTCAATAGTCCTTCATATTTTGACCAACAATGTTTGATGTTGTTATAAACTAATGCACATCGTAAAAATAATAAACAGCGTTTATATGAAAAAGAGGAATTGGCTAAATTCCAATTGGAACAAAGAAACAGAGTTCCTGAAATATAAAGCAAAGCACAAAATAAACCAATCTAATTATAATGGTTTCTACTCGACAAAGTGTCTGGTGGTGTAAGTACCTATGTAAGTGTCTATTGTAATCGGAAATGTGGTGAATCAAAAGATGGCATTCCGACCTTCCGAGGAAAACCTATTGTCTTGACAAATAACTGCTAACATAGTGTTATATTATCAAATGAATATCGGGTTCGCAATATCATCAAGTTCTCAGTCATCCATGTAGCGAAGTAAGTACTCTGATTCTATGTAGTCTGTACCTACTTATTCTTGTATGTAGCGACATCGACATCCCAAAATTCGCGGTTTGATACTAAAGTGTTGGAGACGTTGGAATCTGTTTAAAATGTTCGGCAATGCGCATGTGACAATGCGTCCAATAGACAGGGGTCTGTAGCCCCTAATAATTACCCCCCTAATAAGGCTACAGTAGAAGCTTAACATTAGGCCCATGTGGTTATTTGCCGCTGGAAACAAAAAAAAAGCATAAATCAATTTAAAAAATTACATTGGGCTTCTAACTTAGAAAATCGTATATTTTGAGCATTTGTCTCTGTCAGACTAAAAGAAGGCGTCATTGGAGTGATAGAGACTTCTCCAAATTTAGGATTTTCGAAGTTCACGGTAGGTCTTCAATCAGGCTTCACCCACGCCCCGCCTCAGACGCCTCCGCTTCACCTAGGGCTGCCAACTGTCCCGCTATATGCGGGACGTCCCGTTTCTGGGGCCCTAAAGTATGCGTCCCGCAAAGGGTTCACGCGGGACGCCGATTGTCCCGCTTTTCAGGGAATACTAAACTGGAAATACTAAAATAACAAATATGAATACGTTAATGAGAGCAATTTAAGATTGCGTCATATTAATTTGAATGTATCGAGACGTCCGCGATCACCGTGCACTGAATGTGTATAACTGCCAAAATATGAATAATTGCGATGGATCATCGCTCAGTCTCCTTCACTGTGCAAGCCATCGGACTTTGGAACGCTCTCCCTCTAGATATACGTCAAGCTCAAACTAGTTGCGCAAGCACCTCCTTGGCAATTCTCAAGATTAATTTCCTGGTACTTTAGTAAATAGCAGGTATATTATTATATTATATTATATTATATTTATTATATATTTTGATATTTATAGCTTTATCATCTATATATTGCATATCTATAGAAACTGTATTATTATTAGCAAGTACTCATATTTTGTTAGTGTATTTAAGTATGTACTCTTCACATCCCGCACACTTAATGTTTTTCTGTTGACTGGTAGACTGCCGTCATAACAAAAAAGGGCACAACTAACATTTTTTGTGAAATTGAGTTACATACATATTCGGAATGAGAAAAAAAAGGCGCATGTATCTAATTTTTTTCAAAATTTTCCTGTGGGAAACTTGGGAGTTACCATAAGCAAATTGGGCACAACTACTCGAATTATTTTTATTTATCAAAAAAGAAAGGCATTTTGTTTTATGATTAAAATAAAAGGGCATATTTTTTCACTTATGGCTTATGACTTAATTATTTTTTCAAGTAGCACTTAGTTAAGAAGGCACTTTTGAGTTATTTAAAAGAAAAAGGCACAAGCAGCGAAATGTGCCCTTTTAATTTCTTATCCAACGACATTGATCCACTTGTCGTCGTAGAAAAAAAGGCACAACAACCTAGATGTGCCTTTATTATTTAACACACTTAATGATAGTTAAGATGAGAAAATTATCGAAACAAACAAATCGCATCAGTTGTGCCCTAGAAGTCAACATAAACCCACGCTTAGGGTTTGCAATATCTGCCTGGTTTTAATATCCGGATAACATGGATAGTAATAATTATATTATCCGAATATCCGGATATTTTGGATAATTTCGGATAGTGGTAAAATAATACTATATAATTCTTTAAATGGGTGTAATTCGCCAAAATAAGCGTTATAGTTAACTATATAACGATTCATCATCATCATCCAACTGTCTCAGTCCACTGCTGGACATAGGCCTTTGCCAATGTATGCCACAGAGCGTGGTCAGTTGATTTATGCATCCAATCGCTGCCGGCCCTCCTACCTACACAAGACGGTGCCATCTGGCTAGAGGACGTCTGACGCTGCGTTTGCCTAGACGCGTTCTCTACTCCAGAACACGCTTACTCCAGTGATTATAGGTTGTGCGACATAGGTATATAGCCAGTCCACTACCACTTCAACGTGATGCTAACTTTCAGAGCTATGTCGGTCATTTTGGTTCTCTGGCGGATCACTTCATTCTGAATTCTGCTTTTCAGAGAAACTCCGAGCATTCATTAAACTTAAGTATGGAATGTATGGATTAAGTAACCCCAAAGTCAGTGTCCACGTCTCGGCTACGTAGTCCGTACGTCATTACAGGGAGCACGCGCTGATACACTTTAGTTTTCAGGCTCTGTGATAGATCCGACGAAAATACGTAGGTAATGCAACTTTCTAACGTTGCGTAATTCAACGTTGCCTAACTCAACTGAATTCTCCTATTGGCTTCTTTTTCAAAGTTGTATCTATCTGCAATATTTTCCCGAGGTGGACATATTCCTTAACGACTTCAAGATACATGCCATTTGTAATTACTGGGCCCAGAATGACGATGCCATTAAACATGACCTTCATCTTGTCCATGTTCATTCTGAGACCAATTCGTTGGGAGGCTGCATTCAGGCTGTGCAACATTTCCTGAACTTATTGCAGCGATTCTACTATGACTACGATATTAAATCATCGGCAAATCTTAAGTGTGATGTGAGAATAGTGAGATGTATTCGCCGTTTATATATTTATGTCACGCCATTCCAGTTTAGAGTCTTGAACAACATGTCGTCCAATGCATTTGTAAACAGTTTCGGGGATATAACATGCCCCCGTCTTACTCCTTGATGCAATGGAATCGGTCTTTTTTTACTGTTTCTTGCTTGAACGAACATAGTTGGGGCGTCATACAGACTTCTAAGCACCCCGATGTATCGAAAATCCACTTGGCACCGCTGTAGGGAGTCCAAAACAGATCAGGTCTCGACGGAGTCAAACGTCTTCTCATAGTCCACGAAAGCGTGACACAGAGGCGGATTATATTCCTGAGGTTTCTGTACAATCTGCCTTACAGTGTGTATGTGGTCTATGGTGCCAAATCCTCCCCCAAACCCGGCTCGCTCCGGTGGTTGAAAGTCTTCCATCCGTCGCGCCAGCCTATTTGTGACGACTCTCGAAAACAACTTGTATACGTGGCTCAGAAGTGACATAGGGCGGTAGTTCTTAAGAAGGGCTTTATCACCCTTTTTGAAGAATGAAACTACCATACTCCTGCTTCACGCTATCCGGACGCTCGGAGCTCTCCCTTCGTGGGAAACGGAGTTAAACATGTACTGCAGCTGCCTGAGTACAGGAGTTCCCCCTGCCCTTAAGAGCTCAGTTGTAGATCAGGGTCCCGTTTTATAAAGTTACAAGATACAGGTTACAAGTGTACAGGTTACAGGAACCTGTAATGCACTTTGAACTATTACAGGTGTTTTATAAATACACACAAAAATTTACAATTGTAATGAACCATGGTAAATCTCGATTACAAGTAACATCTACAGGCGTGACGGACATCACTAATTAAAAATAAAAACTGACATAAATAATCGTATCCACAGATTATATATGTTTATTTTGATGGAAAATCAGCCCTTCTACCGCGAAATTCAAAATTTGTAAATTTCGAAGATTTTTCGCCGTAACTCCAACGAAGGCTTCATTAAAGTGACAGAGACAAATCCTCGAAATTAGCGAAAATAAAACGATGAGAGAGATGTTCTAAATTTGTGTGGAGTTCATTTGCTCTTTGAAGTCGTACGGTGTCCGACTCCGAAAGTCCAAATTTATTAGGAGCTGAAACAGTCTCGGTCAACGCTATCGGGGTACAGTCAAGGGAATAAATATAATAAGTATACAACTTTAGACCTTATGCTCCAGACATAAGTAAAAAAGTGTAGTCATAGTCAGCGGCCCTACCGCAAACTCGGAAATCCGCAAATTTCGATTATTTTCCTCTTTCACTCTAATATCGCCTTGTTAGAAGTTAGAAGTGACAAAGATAAATCGTCGTTTGCGGTTTTCGGAGTTCGTGGTAGTTGGCCAAAACTATGAAGAATCTCTCAGAAAGCGAATCATTTCACCAGTATTACGAGCAAACGTCTGTAGCACACGAAATAACTGGGAAAATTGCACTTGTAGTTGCGGTTACAGGACTCAAGACGTACGTCAGTTTTTGTTACAAGTCTACCACACCTACACTTGTTATTTACAATATTTTTATAAAACACTTGTTCGATTACGAGTTTAAAACTATTAAACACCTGTATTTATGTCTATGGCTGAGCTACAGGCACTTGTACCTGTAACTTGTAAAATTGTAACATAGTACTTTTATAAAACGCAAATTGTAAAAAACGGGGCAAGTGTTGCCAGTAAACGCCTGTAAAATTGTAACTTGTAACTTTATAAAACGGGACCCTGTCCTCAACCTGGGGCTTTTACAGATTTAAGTTATCCATTTATTTGCAAGTAGTATATTATTACCTTATTCAACCAAACGAAATAAAATAGTATGTTTAAATTATGTCTATTAATAATCTATATTTTATTAAAATAAATTAATTTGTACAATAAAAAGGCACAAGTTACGGATTGTGCTCTTTTTTTCTAATTTTCGGTAAGACTGCTTGAATGTGTTAGAATAAAAAGGCTCATTTGGTTAGTTATGCCTTTTATGTTTTGCAATAGTATTTTTGCACGATTTAATATACTAAGTAAAATAGATTTTTTTCATTTATCTCAAACAAATTAAATCAAAAAAAAAATATGTATACTGGAGAACCAATTTATTGTTCACTAAAGTTTCCTCATTCAAAATAATGTTACTACTGTGCGTTTATATACCTGTATTTGGCAAGAAACAGTAAAATATTCAAAGTCAATTTTTGCAATTTTATCCAAATGTTAAATGTGCCCTTTTACGTTATGACGGCAGTAGAGAATGCCTTATGGCATTAAATCCGCCTGTTGTATCTGAATTTTTTTACTGTGTCATAAAGTTTAAAATAAATGGGTGCAATAGTTGCATCTAAATTGAACCAATCTGAAATTAAGCATTGTTTTTTTAAAACACGTTTTATAAATGTTTCTCAAGTTGTCTAATTTTGTGCTTTTAGGGTACTCCAAAAGGAAAAAACGGAACCCTTCCTTTGCTTTGATACTACTGTACCTATTGAGGGGAAAATTGGCACACATATGTAAATTGGTGACCCAACGATGGACGTGGAACGTAAATTAATGAATTTCAAATGTGAGGGCTACTCAAGGGAACTGTTAAATAAAAAATGTTTCGTAAACTGCATCATTCAAATGGAGTGCTTAGTGTGACGATATCCAATATATTTTTATTATTGTATGATATGTAAATAACATTAAAGCTGACCACCCCTAATCTCCGAAACTATAAGGCTAACTATTTGGAAAAAAAATATAGTAAATAGTTCCTTACGAATAGTGGTTTGCAGCAGGGACCGGAACCGTTTTTTTCTCCATACAAAAATAACGGGTCTTTTTTCGTTCTTTTTCGTTCTTCGGTATATAAATTGTAAGTTAATGGAGTAATTTAAGAATATAATATTGTAAATTACATAAAATATTGAGTACTACATAAAGAGTATACAACATTTTAAAATATTGGGCTATTTCGAGGTTTTTGTAAAATACCGGTTTCGGTTCCTGAGGAAAACTCGTAAATATGTCATATTTTTTAATATTTGTTGCTACTGAACCCTTTGTGCACGAGTCCGACTCGCACTTGGCCGGTTTTTATCATTTTCTCATGAATTCAATACACTTTCTCATGCGTCCCGCATTTTATAGCATAGTCCCGCAATTTATTCGCGAATGTACCGCATATTTGTGAATTTTGGTTGGCAGCCCTAGCTTCACCCCACTCGTACTTAGACCGGTATTGCAATCGTTAAGACTTTCAAAACCGGTTTCATAACAAAATTGCTACCAAACATTTTTTTTTTATAAAATCTACATGTTTGTAATAAAGTTAATTGACATTTTCCATTAGCAAAACCGTTTCCTTTTATAGTTTTCCAATGGTTGGCAACGGCCAATTAATGTACCGCCGGATAAGTTGTTATGCAACAAGCTATCGAGTATAATATACTATATCGAGTATTAGTATAATATAAATTATAATATACTCAACTACTTAAAAGTTCCGATAATTTTAACTATCCGTAGCGTAGCTGTACCATGAGTTGCCGAGTAACGGCTACTTTAGCGTTTAACGTTTCATAATCATCATCATCATCAGTCTATATTAGTCCACAGCTGGACGCAGGCCTCTCCTATTAACTTTGCGTATAGACGCATTAGGAGGTAAATGCCCATGATCGCCACGCTGGGCAAGCGGATTGGCGATCGCAGTAATGTGTCCACTATGATGACGCTGCTGCCCATCATCAATCTTGTAGAATGGTCAGTGACACTTCAATCCCTTAGTCGACTCTTACGACACCCGTAGGAGTAGGTACGGTCGGCTCTAATAATATGTATACAATTTTGATCCTTATTCCTTTGACATACATTCCGAAATGTAGACATATTATTAGACGTGACTGTACAACTGTAAGTTCTTACGTAAGTTATAGGGACAGAGCTATACTAAGGAATGAGAGGTGAATACCACTATCTCATTCCTTAGTATAGCACCGTTCCTATAACTTACGTAAGAACTTACAGGTGTACGGCTGGCCTTACGTATCCGTAGCTCACCAACTCATGATGCGGTTACTGTAGCCTACCATGAGATTCCGCTACGTCGCTCGCGCCAATACGCGAGCACAATCGACAACACAGCTGTGGATACAGACAAAGTGCCAGAAATATGTATACACACCTTTATGTCCAGGCAATAAAGTTCTGTTTACATATTTTTGGCACTTTGCCTGTGTTCACAGGTGTGTTGTCGATTGTACGAGCGGGATGGATAGAAACTCAACGCGCGTTAATAAAGCCGCGCAATCTCATGGTACTGCTTCTGTAGCCCTACCATGAGTGGGCAAGTATTGGTTACGTTAGGTTTGCCCTGGGAGTCCCACATAACCACCCGGGTCCATCCCCGTGCCCGGGTGGTATGTGTAGCGCATTTCCCCACGTAAAAAAAAAAAAAAAAGGTTTTACTCGATACGTAAAGCGGTTCGCGGTCGCTCCGATATGTCAGTGCTAGAGCGATAGAATGCATTACGTATTAGGGTGGGGCATTTCTCAAAAAAAAACGATTTTCTGGAGGGCACAGTTATAAAACGGTGCTATTTGATGTTTGATTATCACTCTTAGAGTAGAGATTTTCCTTAAATGTATGGGGCTTTAAAAAAAAGTTTTTTTTTTCGTCTCTTTTCGTTTTTTTGGCTCCGTAACTAGAAAAGCTATTCCCAGGTAAACACAAAACTCAAACATAGCTCATGTCACAACAAGAAGTAAAAACGTAGAAATCAACTGTGGTCAGTACAAAATGTACTGAAGTTTCTATGAAATCTTTCAAATAGATCCGGACTATCCGGAGGCAGAAACTTAATTCCGATCATTCATGGCCAAATCATTTTGCACACTCTTTATCGACCAAATTACGGAACTATTTACAACTGTGCCCAGTAAAAAACAAATACTTTTTTTTCTTCATACATCAGTGACCTACCCTATTACGTATCTAGTAAAACCTAACGTAACGTATCCTTTTCTTGCTAACTCATGATGCGGCTACTGTTATGATTTATTATTATTACCGTTGTTTTCACTACGTTCGCGCCTAATTATAAAGGCGGGGAAAATGAATTAATTCCTGTTGTAGCCTTGTAGCCTAATCGAAGTATTTAATTAAGACCTCGCTAGATTATGTACCTTCTTATGGTGGAATATTTAATTGCAGTTTTAATAGATGTAAGCGGCCAATAACGATTTTTTTACTAAAAAATAAAAAATACAGATCTGTTATATTGATGCAGTCACTATAAGATGTTGACCAGACTTCTAGTTTTATTTTAACTAGCCCAAAATCACAGAAGGTTGAAAATGGCCTGAATGTCTTCAAGGAAAGGATGGTCAGGCCGTGCCTTTATTTTGCTCGACTTGGCGGGGCACTGCCGTGTCCCCAGATAGGGAATTACATTGAGATTCTAAATATCGTAAGGTTATATTACTTATATTTAATGTCGTATGATTCTGTCAAGTCAGTTTCATTTAATAGTTTTTTTTTTTCATAAGTATTAAAGGGGTGTTAGGGGGGGGGGGGGGGGTGTTGAAAAATTACCTCATACACGGTGCTCGTGAGCATTCCGAAAGATTTTAATGCTGAATTCCTAAGCATATTTAGAGTATTTAATGTTATATAAAATTTCCTTGATTCGGCTTGGTTCCAGAGATTAACCTTTTTTCGAAATAAGTTTTTCGACGTAACTCGTCATAAAACTCATAAAACTTCTTTTTGATTACAATGCTACCACAATTTGTTCTAATATTACCACACTTTTTGCCTGACAATAAAAAAAAAGAATAGACTTGACGAAAAACCCTGTCCCAAAAAAAAACATAATTTTTTTTTTTTACAAATTGTTGTTATGATAAAAAGTATTGGAAATGTTAAAATGGAAATATTAAGTCTAAAAAATAGGTTTTTTTGTTGAGGAATTTGACATTAGTTCTCATAATATTTTTTGTTTATTTTGATGTCTAGAATGCATAGTTAAATCTTTCGCAATGCTCGCGAGCACCGTGTATAGGGCAATCACATATAAAAGTTAGGAACCCATGCTTTAAACTTTTATTTTGTCTCCAGGCCGCAGCATCTACGGCGACCGCTTCGAGGATGAGAACTTCAAGCTGCGCCACTACGGCGCCGGCTGGCTGTCCATGGCCAACGCTGGCAAGGACACCAACGGTTCCCAGTTCTTCATCACCACCAACAAGACCACCTGGCTCGACGGCCGGCACGTGGTGTTCGGGAAGGTCTTGGAAGGCATGGTGAGGCCACAAACTGTTATACTGCCATTGCAGGCTTTCTGAAGAACGCTGGCAAGGACACCAACGGCTCCCAGTTCTTCATCACCACCAACAAGACCACCTGGCTCGACGGACGGCACGTGGTGTTCGGGAAGGTCTTAGAAGCCATGGTGAGGCCACAAACTGTTATACTGCCATTGCAGGCTTTCTGAACAAAGCTGACAAAACACCAACGGCTCAGTTCTTCATCACCACCAACAAGACCACCTGGCTCGACGGCCGGCACGTGGTGTTCGGGAAGGTCTTGGAAGGCATGGTGAGGCCACAAACTGTTACACTGCCATTGCAGGCTTTCTGAACAACGCTGGCAAGGACACCAACGGTTCCCAGTTCTTCATCACCACCAACAAGACCACCTGGCTCGACGGACTCCTATATGTGACGTTATATTATGTAGTCTACTGGCCATGCGGCCAGCTTTGCTTATGTTTTCATTATAAAATGTTAACATCTAGTTAGACCATTGCAAATTGGTAAACTAAACCTACATGGGGCTCCAAGGTTGGTCCATTAGCTAAACTCACTCTGTATAATAGTGCGTTAAATTAATTGACTACCACTAATAATAAAAATCTTGTTACAGAACATCGTCCGTAGGATCGAGAAGGTCCCGACCGGAGCCAACGACCGCCCCGTCAAGGATGTGGTGATCGTCAACAGCCGCGCCGAGCTCGTGCCTGAGCCGTTCTCCGTCACAAAAGAGAGTGCTCAATAACACTAACTCTGCATTTACATTTTAAGATAAATTGAGAATTAAGTTCACTCTTGTGCCACAAATGAGATTGAAAAGAAATAAAACCTGTCTCTTTGTATTATGTATTTTATTTTTATAAATTAACCCCCTTATTCATAAACATCTGCTAACTTGAGAAGCCGCTAAGTATAAGCCGCAAGTGTTTGTCCATTTTGAGCGGCTTGTTAGGAAACGTTTATGAATAAGGGGCTAAGTCACAGACAACATAACCTCAAGACGTAGCATAGCCGGGCGACCCCCTCTGTCAAGCATACGGTGAATTCACTCCATATTAGAGCCACGCCTCCATTGCTAACTTCAGTCTGCGGCCGGCGTTCATGAGATAATTACGAAAGTTTTAACGTGATTTACATCATGCAAAATGCATTACTGTTGCGTGAAATTGTGTAGCAAGAATACAAAAACATCTAGGTTGCAAAAAGATGGTATTTCGTCTCACAAGTGAGCAATTTTTTATAAATTTCAATTAAAATTAAAAATAGTTTAAGCATAAAATCTAGTGCACTCGTTGATATCTTTTTACAAAGTCTCTTTCTAATACTTTGCACGAAGTATAACTCCCTCCTTGTCTAGCGTAACGAGCAGGTAGGCCGTCTGAACTAGGGATGACCGTAGAGTATGTTTGTTTACTATCGATAAGGTAACTAAAGATAAATTAAAATCTTTATTCTCAATCGTACCCAGCAACAGACTCTGCGGTGGAGTCTCCGTATCCGAACTAGTGATGTCTATACCGGCAGTCTGTTTACTATCGATAAGATATTATGATTATATTCAATTATCCTCAAATAAATTCTGGTTTAGTGTAAAGTGTAGAAGTATAATTTTCAATAATACTATTATGTTAAATAATATTGTGTATTTTCTCTAAATGCCCAAACATGAAAGAAATGTGGATGAATGCTACAAAACGGTCACATGATTGGTTTCCTGCTCCTAGCAGTGTGATATGTTCTCGACACTTTAAACCGGAATATTTCAAATTAACAAAAACGAATAATAGACGAATTTGATATACTTAGAACGTATTTTAATGGTAGTTTTTTGGTAACTTTGTAACTACGAGTTAATGATTGTACAAACAAAAGTATATTTTATAAAATTGTTCTATTTATTATCTCAGAAAAGATATATTGTGATATTAATATTTGACCGCAACTTTGTCTGCGTGGATGATGATGATAAAATAACTATCCTTTGTCCTTTCCCGGGTCTTAAACTATCTCCATTCCAACTTTCATCTAAACCGGTTTAAATGTGTAGATGAAGACACAGCAGACAGACAGTACAAATATTTTTTTTATATAATATGCATTTTATTTCTCACACCAGAAGTTGCGGGTAGAAGCTAGTATCATAATATATCTTCGTCTGCGGGGATGATGATGATAATGATGATGATGAATGAAATATCGTATGTCCTTTCCCGGGTCTTAAATAATCTCCATTCAAAATTTCATCTAAATTGGTTCAGCGATTTATGCGCGTAGACTCAGTAAACTGACAGACATACTTTCGCATTTATGGTATGCATTAGTACGGATATGGATTCACGGTTTTGTCGGTAAGTCACTGACAAATATCGAATTGTGAAAGCGATAGACATTGTAACCATCGATACTTTTATCGACATTCGGAAATCACTAGCGACCGGCGGACATTTTTGTTTTACACCTCATTGACCTTGAAACGACGAATCACAACACAGTTAGCTCATGTTACGCCGCCCGCACCTCAGCATTTTTGGCAGCATCAGTTTAAATGAAATAATTGTCTAAAGCTACGTCTTTAGGTTATGTTGTCTGTGGGCTAAGTATTCACATAAAAGTTTGTGTGTCTACTACTACTAGATACACAAAGAAATAAGATTTAAATTTGCAATTTACATTTTATATACATAATGTATTGTTTTGACCAATAGACATTTGTTGAGTTATGGGAAGACTTATCAAAAAGCATTTAGATTGTTGGTTTCACTGACTTGTAGCCAGTTAGCACATCCAAAAAAATGGGAAGTTATGGCTTCCAAAGACTATATCCTCTTACATGATTTGAGAAAGGTACTTGGTCTGGGACATGAAGGACATAAATGCAGTTTATTGTAAAGTGGTCCATTGTTGTTTACTGATTGCGACAGCAATTTACATTTTAGTTACAATGCTACCTTATCATACTCTTTACTTCTTTGATACATTCTTCAGCTTCTTCTTTGATTTCTTTATTGTTAGCCTGTATCCCCAATTTCCATCCATGGCCACAACTTTTCCTGGCTTCATCTACCATTTGCTTCCTCAAATAAGCCCTTCCTAAATTAACATACATTGTTCCTAACTCTTCCATTTCTGGCAATTTCTTCCCAATATCTATAGCTTGTTTGAAATAATTAATGCTTTCATCTGTCTTTCCTAATTGGACACAAACAGTGCCGATATCATTCAACTGAACCACAATATGTTCCGGTCCCACATCCCCCACTGTCTGCATGTGATCCAGTGAGTTTACCATCAACTTCAATCCTTCCTCTGGTTTATTGCAATCTATGTACAACCTCCCATACCAATCTTCTGCTATAGCTAGCATTTTTATAGTGTCTTCACTTGGATTGGCAGCCATAGCTCTGCGTAATTTCTCTAAACACCAATCATAACCCAGCTGAGCTGTTGAGTATTCTTTTTTCAAATGGCTGATTCTGGCCAGCTTGATACTAAGATGAACCACTCTGGGATCATCTTCTTTAGCTCCATCTGCCATTATTCTTTGCGTTACTGCAATAAAGAGCTGCTTGGCTTTGTCAAGTTGTTCCCTTTCTAATGCGAGGTTGGCCATGACATCATAGATATATGTTATGCCCAATTCATGATGAATCTGCTGGGCCTGCCTTAGCGCAATGTGAAGTAATTGTTCAGCCTTTTCATATTGCAATCTCTGAATAAAAAGTACACAGTGTTTTATAGTTTGTATGAGCTCATCTTCAGCGCTAAGTTTTGGTTGAAATCCTAACCAGGTGAACAAAGAAAATCCAAGGGTACATGGTATTGCAGATTGTCTAGTATGGATTTTAGGGAATTGAACATGATTCAACCTAAAACTGAATTTCTTTCCCAATTTAATTCTTGATAATGAGTTCCATAGGGTTCTATACCTCGACGACATTATTATTTTCAAGATAACACTTATGTAACTTGAAAATAGGTATATTGGTTAACTTTTAAATAAGAATATAATAATTTACAGGCACGGGGACATTAATCTGTATTAACTACATGTAGTCTCACTGATAAAAACAAGTGATTATACGATTCTGAATTATTTAAAAATTTTAATAAATTTTAAAATTTCATTCCGTAAGATGAATAGCATTGGCATTCATGACATTGACACTATTGACAGTCTGACAGATGACAGATTGACACTGACAGTGACGCTTCGTTCCAAAGTTGCCAGGTGCTTATGTACCTAATATCTTAACAGCTTCAAGTAATAAATTTTGAGGGTTCAATATTTCTGGTTTCCATCGAGGGTTCGAAGCAGGAAGGTTGGTCACTTGCCGTTTAGTACGCGATATAGAGATTAGGGCAGCGTGATCCGTCTTGTGAGATTAACAGCGTGTTTTCCATCGACACCATACCAGGCCCCAATTTCACCACATTGACAAGTGCTACAATTGTAAATTTACTGTTTCTCCAATCTGGGGTGTCTATAGGCTACAGTTACCGTTTACCATCGGAAGGGCCGTGCGTTAGTTTGCCACCAACATAAAATTTAGTACAGAAACTTTAAAAAATCAGCAGTAAATAACTACTTATTTGCGAAGCAAAATTACAATTGTCACAAAAAACACGACAATTGTAGCGAAATTCCGACATAAGTCGAACCTCATGGGTTCTCTTATTTATCGCCGAAAATTATATGGCCGAATATCACTTCCCAACTCACGTTTCGCGAAATTTTACTTCGCCGAATGTTTATTTCCCAACTTATTAAAATGTTTTGTTTTATTTGCCAACCTCACAGTTACCAACTCAACATTTGGTCCGTCCATTCATGTGGCCGAATGTTTTACTTGACGTAATATACACTTCGTTGTTTATTGTTTACCAAATGTTTCATTACGTACAATTTCGTTTAGAGGGGAGGCCTATGTTCAGCAGTGGACATCTTATGGCTGAGATGATGAAATTTTATACAGGTAATTACCTTTTTTTTGAAATGGCTATAATTTTCTTGGACAGGTTGAATACTAGCATATCTTTTTTTCGGGATGAAAAAAAAATAACCTCGAAGGTCAGGCGGGAGCTCGCTACGCTTCGCTCCCGCCTGGCTCCCTCTTCTAACCTAACCCGGCCAAGTTGGATCTGCACTGGAAAGCTTTGCTCACTCGCTTCGCTCGCTCGCTCATTTTTCCTTCTAGTTAGAAAAAAATACGATATAAATAATAGTGAAAATTGTTTTTTTTTGGTTGTGTTTTTCAGTGTTTGCCAAAGAAAGAATTAAGTATGGGTGGGCTTGTTTGTAAACTTGCCAAATGTATGAAAAGGCAACTGTTGCATCAGCGAAACGTTATTCGTTCATGAGTTGTTCGGTCAAGTGAACCATTTGACAAATGATAAGTCTGCCAAAAGTTTGGTTGCGATATAATAATCTGCTTTACAATAATTCTGCCAAGTGAAACGTTGTCATACAAAAATTTGGCAATCGTTAGTTGTCAAAGTAAAAGGTCGGCGAAACGTTGGTTGGCAAATGAAAATCGGCCAAACAAAATTCTGCGAAAAGGCAGAACACCAACCTGATGTCAAGATTTAATGAGAATTGTACTAAACCTTGCGACAATTGTCACGGGATTTGGAAAATAAAAAGTAGTTTATTAACGATTTAATAACGTTATTAGTAATCATTTTATTCTGGTGGCAAACAAGCACATGGACCGTCCGATAGTAAGCGGTAGCCGTAGCCTGCGGAAGCCTGTGACGTCACTAACAGTGATATTTTACAATTGTCACACTTGTAATTATGGTGAAATAGGCCACAGGGTCGCGTTTTAAAAGTTACAATTGTTTTGTTCGCCTATCTTTCTAGCCAATACGAGCGTGCGTTAGAGAGGAAAACAGTAAAATTGTAAAATGTAAGTTTTTAAAACGCGACCCAGATCCTCCTTGAAAAAACTCTTTTTCAGGTCTCCAAGTTAACATGACCAAGACTAAGAACCTGAAGGCATCAAAAGACAACCAAGCTTGTTACGTATTGTTTATGGTTTTATATTATTTATTGTTCTTTGACATGTGTCGAGATAAAACATTAGAATAAATGATTGCTTCATATCCTTACGTCTTTATATTATTTAATTATTAAACATGGTGTCAGAAGTATAAATACGAATAAAATAAATCGCTACCTACGTCAAAAATGGGTGAGTCAAGTACATCGCCGGTTTTACAATATAATATGCAAGGCCGCACTACTTACATTCGGCCGTTAGAATTCTCAGATTCTATGGAGGAAAACTGGAAACTGTGGGTCCAGAAATTTAATATTTTCCTACTAGCTGAAGACCTCGAGCGCGTCTCCGATGAGCGGAAAATCGCTTTGCTCCTTCATAGTATGGGAGACAAGGGTGTAGAAATTTATAACTCTTTTCATTTACAAGACGAAAAACAAAGCTACGAAGACGTTCTAAAGAAATTTAACGAGTATTTTATCCCGAAGGTTAATATCACCATGCAACGCCATAAGTTTTTCACAAGGACACAGGGACCGGTAGAATCCTTTGATGATTTCGTTACCGATCTTCAAAACAAAAGTATGACTTGTAACTTTGGAGATAAGAGGGAAGAACTTGTGCGGGACGTCATTGTAATAGGTCTAGCGAGCTCCGCCATGAAGGAGAGGTTATTACGCATCGAGGAGTTGACTCTCCAAAAAGCAATTACTATGTGTAGAGCTGCCGAGTTGTCGCAAAAGCAGGTTACAGAGCTTACAAACGAGACAGCGGGGACGTCGGTGCTGAGCGTTAACACTTCGCCGATGCATGCCAAGAAAGAAGACCAAAGAAAACCAAGAAAGTGCTACCGTTGTGGTAGTAACTGGGACCGTTCTCACCAATGTCCAGCCATGGGTTGTAAGTGCCAGAAGTGCGGTATCCCTAATCACTTTGCGAGAGTTTGCAGAAACAAACAGGTTGCAGTCGTGAAGCGTGAACAGGCGGAAGAGAACTGCGAAGAGACTTACTTCGTTGGCTCCGTCAGCTGCGATAGTGAATGTGAGTGGATCGAAACTTTAATCATTAACAATAAGTCTACAAATGTCAAGCTAGACACTGGTGCTCAAGTTAATTGTATGTCCCTTGTTACTTATAAGGCTCTTCATCTTGACGAAACATTTATAACCAGTAGGCGTATTAAATTAGTGACGTTAAATGATAAATGCATACCAGTTAACGGTGTGTGCACCATTAAGTGTTACCTCAAGAACGGTAAATGCGACAATATTGAATTTGTCATTGTCAATTCAGACTGCGTTACTATATTAGGTTTACCGTCTTGTAAAAAACTGAAACTAGTTACTAGAAATGTAGTCGATACTATAAGTATATCAAGTAACCAGAACACAAACAAAATCATGTCACAGTACACTCAACTATTTGACGGTATTGGTTGCTTTAAAAAACCGTATAAAATCGTTTTACAGGAATCTGCTATTCCCAGAGCCGATCCACCTCGTCGAGTTCCGATAGCGCTAAGGGAGAGTCTTAAGGCCGAGTTGGACAATATGGTGAGACTAAATATTATCGAGAAAAATGAGGAACCGATGGAGTGGGTCAACTCTGTTGTTGTGACTAAGAAGAAAAACAATAAAATTCGCGTATGTATTGACCCTCGTTACTTAAATAAGTTTATAGTCAGAAAACATAAACAATTACCAACTGTCGACGATATACTAGATAAGTTGTCAGGGTCTAAGTATTTTACGAAGTTTGATTGTAGTAGTGGTTTTTGGACAGTACAGCTTGACCCTGACAGTTCTAAACTATGCACTTTTTCTACGCCATTTGGTAATTATTCCTACAAACGTTTACCATTCGGGCTATCCGTGTCTACAGAAGCATTTCAAGAACGCATGGAGGAAACGTTTAGCGATCTTGATAATGTACAATTTTACGTGGATGATTTGATAATATACGCTAGCACTGTGGAAGAACACAATAATGCATTACTGAACGTATTAAAAAGAGCTCAAGAATGTAATGTTAAATTTAATAGAGAGAAATCTCAAGTTTTACGAAATGAAATTTCTTTTCTAGGTATGATTGTAAGTGACCAAGGAATAAAACCTGATCCAATTAAAGTAATGGCTATTTCTGAGTTAAAATGCATTCGCGATAAAAAAGAACTTGAGAGATTTTTGGGAATGACAAATTACTTGTCAAAATTTATCAATAATTACTCGACTATCACAAGTACGTTACGCGAACTTCTTAAAAAGGAAGTGTTGTTTACATGGCTTCCATCTCATGAAAACGCGTTTAATAAACTCAAAGAGGCTCTAACAAACGCTCCTACACTTAAGCTATTTGATAGTAATAAAGAAATCGTTGTATCGGTAGATTGCAGTTCGGAAGGAGTAGGCGCATGTCTTTTACAAGACAGACAACCGGTCGCATATGCATCCAAGGCACTTACTGAATGTCAGAAAGGCTATGCTCAGGTTGAACGTGAGATGTTTGGTATAGTATTTGGATGTATCAAGTTCCATAAATATATCCTAGGAAAACACGTACTCGTTGAGACGGATCATTCGGCATTAGAAATATTATTTAAGAAACCATTGTCGTTAGTTCCAGTAAGGTTACAAAGAATGATGCTTAAAATACAAGGATACGATATTACTGTTAAATATGTACCTGGAAAACAAATGTATATATCAGATTTTCTTAGCCGATCTTTTTTACTTAATAAAAATGATGAAACCAATAGATTCGACGAAGAATTTAATAAGGAAATTATCTGCCATGTTGAGGTAATGCTCGATTCTCTGCCTATCTCAAGTAACAAAAGACAACTCATTGCTATGAAAACCAAAGAGGATGCCACACTTTCTTGCTTAAAAAATTATATTCATAATGGTTGGCCGAGTTGTAAGGACACATTGAATGAATTAGTAAAACCGTTCTGGAATTTCCGTAATGAGTTGTCCATAGTGGACGAAATAGTTTTAAGGAATAATCTTATAGTCATACCAAATTCATTACAGAAAATGATGTTAGGAATAATGCATGAGGGTCACTTAGGAGTAAACACTTGTCTCAGAAGGGCCAAAAATGTTATATTCTGGCCTGGAATGGCTAGTCAAATTAAAGAACTTTGCAGTAATTGCCAAACTTGTGCCTTATTTAAAAAGAATAATACCAAGGAACCAATTCATTTTCATGACATACCTAGATTCCCTTGGCTAAAATTAGGCACTGATCTTTTCGAACTTAATAAACAATATTATTTGGTTGTTGTGGACTATTACAGTAAATTCTTTGAAGTTGTTAGATTAAACGATTTGTCTTCAAGAACGATTATTAGTCATATTAAGTCAATGATAGCGAGACATGGCTGCCCCTTAGAAATTGTAAGTGACAATGGTCCACAATATTCTAGTAATGAATTTAAAGAATTTGCAGATTCATACGGATTTAAACATACTACGTCTTCTCCGGATTACCCACAGTCAAATGGACTCGCGGAAGCTACCGTTAAAATAGTTAAATCACTACTCAAAAAATGTAAAGAAAGCAATTCCGATCCTCATCTGGCTTTATTGAATTTTAGAAACAGTCCGAAAGAAAACAGTCCTTCTCCCGCTAACCTCCTTTTCAATCGGAACCTCAATGACCGGTATCCTGTATCTGCAAATTATTTAAAACCTAAAATTTATACCAGAAATTACCAGCTAGATACAGAGCTACAGCACAAGGTAGAAAACTACTACAATAAAACAGCCAAAGCTCTTAGTCAGCTTAACATAGGGCAGAATGTAATGTTTAAAAAAAAGATTACTGATGAACGTTGGCAAAAAGGAAAAATTGTAAATAAGACTCATTTCCCTCGCTCGTACTTTGTTGAGGATGAGTACGGCCGACAGTTTAGGAGGAACAGACGGCATTTGCGCGTCATCGATGATTGTGAATTTGCCGAGACCAATATAAAAGAGACTGTTAAACCAAAGTCTTATGTTATAAACTATGACAGTGATGACAGCGAGTGTGAGTCATTTCATGATGCAGAGGAGAGTGACGATGTCGTTCAAGGCAGTACTCACACTCCTCCGCCTCTTAATCCTGATCTCTATAAAACTAGATCTGGAAGGATAGTGAGACCGCCATCCAGATTAATTGAATCTATTAATTAAATTATTTTATTAAGAAGAGGAATGTTACGTATTGTTTATGGTTTTATATTATTTATTGTTCTTTGACATGTGTCGAGATAAAACATTAGAATAAATGATTGCTTCATATCCTTACGTCTTTATATTATTTAATTATTAAACAAAGCTCTGCCGTAAGGAATTAGTATTAGCACGTAACATACAACAATGTCGTATCTCTAAAAATAAGTAGGAAGCTAATAGCTATAGAAGTAGCAAGTTTTGCTGTACAAGACCCGTTTCCATTTATGACAATAAACTACGTAATTTTGAGACATTTTGCAAATAATTTTATATCTAAAGATAAATAATAAATTGGCAACTCTGAAATGCATAGACCACAATGTTTTTTTGTGTCAAGTCAAGAATCATGAATCGTTTTGCGGTTGGCGATTTGTCTTAAAAAATTAAATGAATAATTATTATTGAAATAATAAGCAATACGCAGTAAGAATATTATTTATGTTTCTTTAATATTATTATATTGAAAATTTTGCTTGAAGCCGTGATATCATCTTATGTTCGTATCTTTGTAAACGCGACGCCTATAGTAAGACGATTGGTTCATTTAATTTTTGACATAAATGTAGCCAATAGAAATCGGATTTTGAATATAAAAATTTGCAATAGAGATCAAACTAAAAATTAATATTTTACATACAAAAAACTACGTATGTATGAATGATTTCTCAATCCAAGTCAAGCAATGGCTTTAATTTTCGCATTGATAACTTGTTACATCGCTCATACCGCTCATACGTTTCGTAATTTGTAGCACAGTAGAAAGCTCGAAAGACGAAACTGACGTGTTTAGTGTTATGAATTACAAAAGATAAATATCTGAAGATGTTGACTACATTGACGTAGCGCAGTGGGACACAGGTATCACTAACTCGATTACTCAAATTGAGTTATGATTCCTATGCATAGGGCTCCAATATTTTTCTAATTACAACTAACTAGATGGCAACGCAGTGAAATGTTTAACATGGATTTGATGAACGGGTCCGATTACCCTCCTGTGAGCGAAGATACATTTTGTAAACAGATTTTAAATCTGGGGATAAATAACTCAAGGTAAAGCAGCAGTGGCCTTGTGCGGTTTGTTTTTATATTTGTTTTTGTGCTTACGTTAGCTTTTGTTGCAGGGTCCGTATTTGGGATCTGATTATACTGATACCGAACGCACTGTTCGTGCTGTTCCTAGTTGTGAGGTTTAATAAGGCGCAGCTGAAGCTGAGAGCAACGAGCAGCCCGATATTTCTGACTTTTTACTCGTTAGTATGGGGCAACGTGATAATAAGTGTGGTGCGATGTGCAGTGGCGATGACGCAGAATGCCCCCATGCCGCTAGGCGGCCAGGTGGACAAAGTCCTGTGGATCATGGTGAAGTTCTTTTTACTGGCCACTGAAATGAGTGTTGTAATTTTCGGATTGGCTTTCGGTGAGTACATTTCATTTCTTACAGAATATTAATGTTTAACTTTGGTATCCAAAAAAATACAATTTGAGATTTGGATAATTGAATAATTTCAACATGTATTCAATTTGTTTTTACTTGAACTCGTGTGTTATAAAAATTTAAATGTATTATAATATTATTGAGTTTACTGTTTTAAAAAACGACTTGTATCCTTGTCTGTTTTAGCCAGCTTATAAATTGTATACAAAATTAATCATAACATTTCTTCCTGTCTTAGTTATTAGATAGACCATGCCTAATGTCTCTCACACATATTCACTGTCCAATTTATGAGATCGTCTGATGAGAAAAGATTTGTTTTGTAACAATCTTGTAGTAGCACTTTGCCCTAAACTGTGTCAACCACAAAAGCTTATGGTCATTAGAATCAATGCCATTTGGCAAGAATTACATAACTGCAGAAAAAACTTCCAAGCAGCTTGTGCAATCAAATGATTTAGCCATTATTTTTTAATTATCTAATGTCTACTCCAAGCCTTTTAAAAATGTATGTTGTTATGGTTATTAAGAGAAACTAAATAAAGAAAATAAAAAATCACCACTAATTACAGAAACTGGAAAAAAATTGCATTCTGCAGGTGCAGCAGTATGTTGCAGCAAGAATTGCTGTCTTTTACTAACTATGTTAATAAAAGTGGAACAGATAGTCGACCATAGCTATGCAGAAAATGATCAACTTTGATTTTTTGACAATGCAGTATGCAACCAAACTTAATATGTTAAAGCTTAAGTCAGATCGACAAAAAAATACTAGTTGGTTGCTTTCTGTATAACTATGGTCAGTCTTTGTTGCTCCGAGAATCTCACAGCAAGATACTGTCATTTTAATATGTGCTAACCCTATTGATAGTCTTTTTATCATGTAATAAAATTGAATTTATGTTTTAGGTCACATGGATAGCCGGAGCAGTATAAGATATGTTCTGATGGCCACCTCATTCATATCTCTAGCATTCACTATCACTCAAGGAACACTGGAGTTCATGAAGACTGACAATGCTACTCTGATAGCGGGCGACACAGACTTGTTTGAACATGGCGGAGTACTGTTCTGGTTCACATCGTCACTTGTTTTTGCATTCATCTATTTCTTGATATTGATATTACCATGGACACCTCTAAGAGAATATTTGGCATTACCAAGTAAGTGATTAATTTAAAACACTATTTTAAATTGAATAATAATTACTTTAGGATCATCTCATACAAATCATTACTGCTCCAGGTCCTAAAAATCTAAATTAGGTAACACAGAATTTTTTATTTTAGCACTTATGATATTGCTCATTTTTTAGGATTTATGCGTCGTTGGACTAAAAGTAAATATGGCGATGTATAAAAATGTCTACATATAAAATAAAAATTGGTCAGAGTATTAGAAAGCCAATACTTTAGAATGCTTAAGTCTTATTAAGTCGGAATATAAAAATGACTACTTTCAAAGTGTACATACAAATGTCTAAGTCTAATCAAGTCTGAAGATAAAAATGACTACTTTCTTTACTATAGGTCCAGGACTATAATAATACATATACGGATCAAATTCATCACCACCAACAATTATACAGGTGGACATTTTTATACTTCGTCAAAATTATATACCTACGCCCGAACTTATGCAAGTGGACATTTTTATATATGGCCATATTTACTTTTAGTCTAGTGTCGCAACATGTTTATATTTGGTCTAATATACAGGTGGACATTTTTATACTTCGTCAAAATTATATACGCCCAAACTTAAGCAAGTGGACATTTTTATATATCGCCATATTTACTTTTAGTCCAACGACGCATAAATCTTTTTTAGCTCTGTGACTAAGGTTCTGAATAAAAAAAAAACTTGACTCAAATATCCTACTTGCAATTTCAACCTTATGAGTTATGACTAATGTTTTGAATAACTTGCTTATTTGAGTATACGAGCCCCGATGCAGTGGAGTTCGTCTAGTTCGAAACAATTTTTACAAATTTTTGAATATTTTAAAAATGATCACATTATGCTAATGATAAATTGTATGAACGTTAGTCATGGTTAATGTACTACATTTCAAGAGACACAACAATCTGAAGTACGCTTTTGTTGTTTAATAAATCGATTTTAACAAACCAGTGTCTAAATTATATTTTCGTTCACCACCGTAATTCCGCGCTTATAAGCTTGACGCAAAATTCGCAGTGCTTCAGGTGTACTATGTCGTCTTTAATATTAATGGCGTTCTTTACATTCATTGATTATTTACAAAATTAAAAATTGTGGAAAAAATTAAAAAAAATACCTCTCGTAAAATAGTTTTTTTTTTAATTCTGATTTATTAAGTCCAAATATTTTATACTCAAAGAAACTATTTTAGTACTACTATTGAATAGTGAAGGTTTTGTCTCTAAACCTTTTCCCCCGGATGAACGGGATAATCTCGAAAAACTGTCTAACTGGACGAGAACATATGCATCGGGGCTCGTAACAACATGATATATACCTACATGCATTACAATAGAGCTCAATTCAAAAGGAATCATGGGTATGAAACCAAGATAATAAATTGATGATTTCACCCTAACATTTCCATGAATAGACCTATATTACATATTACAAAGTAAAGATAAAGGTATGTAGTAAATTTTGATTGCATTAAAATTGAGTTAAATCCCTTAATGTTCTTTTCCTACAAGTAGCCTATAAGGTGAAAATAATCACAAAAATACATTTCAATTGGGATCAACCTTAGGACTACAATCTCACAGTTTTGTTATAAGTGTAGCTTAGCACGAAATAAGTTAAAAAGAAAAGTGGGTCATTTTATGATAATGTGTGTGGTGGTGTGGTGGAGAAAGTCGATCTTAGTTACATCAGTCTATATCAGTCCTCTTTATGCTTCAACTCGAAATATGTCATAAAATAATAGCTACAAAGTTGTAGTTGATTATGCTTTTACATAATTTCCCTTGAATCATTATGTAGGTATTAGATAGTTCATTTATTTATTCTGAAATAGTCGATTACCGATTATGTTGGTAATTACCCCGAATACTAACTTCTAACATTGGAAAGCAAGAGTCTGACAAACCAAACTTGTCCGAAGACGATGTAAAAATCTGGATTGGGAACCAATTTTTCTGTGACGACCTTTGCACATTTATTATATTATTATTGTAGTTGTGATCTTCAACTCTATCAATAACATGTTATAGTTCAAATAAAAAAAAGTCTGAAAGGGTTAGGCACTGCTATTACCGTGAGCTACTAAGCTCGCGGCGTAGCTCGCGGTGAGACCAGTGCCTTAATAACATAAAATAATGTAACTGATGCCTAATATGATTTAAAGGTGCTAGAGGTGATAAAAAAACCGCTAGGAGTCCGTGTTTTCCGGGAAGTTGTTAATCTGATCGTGGATCGAATTACGCGGGTTCTACTGTATTTTATGGGCTAGTATTTATTCTGAATATATTGTACAAATGTCGGCGCTTTTACGTATCTATTCTTAATATAACATTTATGATAAAAATAGTACATTATAATTTGCATCTAATTTTCTTGTATCACTCATTTACCCTCAAAGCGTAATAGAGATTATGTTTATTGCACTTAATTTATTAAAATTATTCATTTAAATGCAGTTACACTAGTATTTCGCTACATTATTTTATATGGCATTAGTTATAATTAATATTAACTGTGATAACGATATTGTAAACAACTGTTCAGTAATAATTTATGATAAATTTATTATTGACTCATATCAGAACCCAGTAGCAATTGATTATGTAACTGATGTATAGAAATGGTTTGTTGAACCTATACCTATTGTTTCTATAAATAAGTTTTTTTTTCTTTCCACAACATAAACAGACACCGCATTATTAAGCATTTGAAAAGAATATGAGGTCACAAGATGTATGTGTAATTTTACTCGTTAATTGTTACTAGCAGCCCTACTGAAATTATACATACATAGAGTTGCCATCTCTTAAATCTGGCAAACAGGACACGCGGAATTTAGAACTCAGGATTTTAGAGCCCAAAATCCGGACATCGTCGGTTACCTCAGCATGCGGGCACAGTGCGACTAATATATCTATTATCTACACCCTGTTTTTTTTATTTGCGTTAAATGAAAGGGAAGCTTATTTAGGTAAAAAATAATCAATTTCTCTAAGAAACTAGTATCTTAACTCTTACTGTTATTGTGCTATTAAAAAAATAAGTTTAATGACTGAACAAGTGTATTGCGACTAGGGCTGCCAACTGTCCCGCTATATGCGGGACGTCCCGTTTCTGAGGTCCTAAAGTATGCGTCCCGCAAAGGGTTCGCGCGGGACGCCAGTTGTCCCGCTTTTCAGGGAATACTAAAATAGTAATATGAATACGTAAATGAAAGCAATTTAAAATTTCGTCTTGTTAATTTGAATGTACCGCGATATCCGTACCAATAGTCCGCAAGCACCGTGCACTGAACGTGTATACTGCCAAAATATGAATGATTGCGATGGGTGCAATAGGTGCATCTAAATTGAACCGATCTGAAATTAAGCATTGTTTTTTAATGTTAATGTCGTTCCCATCCCGCATTTTATAGCCAAGTCCCGCAATTTATTCGCGAATGTCCCGCATATCTGTGGTTTTTGGTTGGCAGCCCTAATTGCGACCTTTATTACATCCTAATGAAACTTATTTTGACATGTGCCGTCAGTCACCTGAGATCTTATTCTTAAGGTCCTCTAACACTTGCCATTTCAATTATGTATGAAAAAGTAAAAAAAATATATTCGATTTAAATAAAAAGCGATATACTCGTACCAGTTAACTCCTATTAACGTACCAAGTAACCCCTCGAATTTAACGCAAAGAAAAAAAAACGGTGTACATATTAGATTTTAAAACCCGGACTACAAAATGAAGTCCTACCTGGACGCCTCATGGGTTTGTCCTAGTTTACTATACTTAAACCTTACTACTGTATACTTAGACAATTCAAAAGAGTATGTTGCTATTCCAATTTGAACAAAGAATCATTTGACTTTGACTTTCATGTTCTGAAAATCTCGATATTGTTACAGCGAAACTGTCGTTCTACCTCTACATCCTACTGCTCGCTCTACTGGACGCGACGCAGGCAGCAGGGGCGGGGATGCTCCTCTGGGGTCCCTTGCCCTCCGGCCTGTGTGTGGTCGACGTGACCACATGGCTCTACTACTCGTTGTATACGCCGCTGGTCTACCACACGTTCCTGAGCGAATTCTTCAGGTGAGCTGTAGTCATTTCAGGAGTTGCTCTGTTGTATGGCGCAAAGATGCACGTGGCTGTATTACTCTTTGTACATGCAGCTGGTCTACCACACGTTCCTGAGCGAATTCTTCAGGTGAGCTGTAGTGATTTCAGCAGTTACTCTATTGTGTGGTGCAAGGATGCTCCTCTGGGGTCCCTTGCCCTCCGGCCTGTGTGTGGTCGACGTGACCACATGGCTCTACTACTCGTTGTACACGCCTCTGGTCTACCACACGTTCCTGAGCGAATTCTTCAGGTGAGCTGTAGAGAGTTTCTATTGTGTGTCGCAAGGATGCTCTTACGGGTCCCTTGCCCTCCGGCCTGTGTATGGTTGATGTGATCACATGGCTGTACTACTCGTTGTATACGCCGCTGGTCTACCACACGTTCCTGAGCGAATTCTTCAGGTGAGCTGTAGAGAGTTACTATTGTGTGGCGCATGGATGCTGTTCTGGGGTACCTTGCCCTCCGGCCTGTGTGTGGTTGATGTGATCACGTGGCTGTATTACTCGTATACGCCGCTGGTCTACCACACGTTCCTGAGCGAATTCTTCAGGTGAGCTGTAGAGAGTTTCTATTGTGTGGCGCAAGGATGCTCCTCTGGGGTCCCTTGCCCTCCGGCCTGTGTGTGGTCGACTTGACCACGTAGCTGTACTATTCGTTGTACACGCCGCTGATCTACTATACGTTCCTGAGCGAATTCTTCAGGTAAGCTATAGTCATTTCAGGAGTTGCTCTGTTGTATGGCGCAAAGATGCACGTGGCTGTATTACTCTTTGTACATGCAGCTGGTCTACCACACGTTCCTGATCGAATTCTTCAGGTGAGCTGTAGTCATTTCAGATGTTGCTCTATTGTGTGGCGCAAAGATGCTGCTCAGGGGTCCCTTGCCCTCCGGCCTGTGTGTGGTCGATGTGACCACATGGCTCTACTACTCGTTGTACACACCGCTGGTCTACCACACGTTCCTGAGCGAATTCTTCAGGTGAGCTGTAGAGAGTTTCTATTGTGTGTCGCAAGGATGCTCTTACGGGTCCCTTGCCCTCCGGCCTGTGTATGGTTGATGTGATCACATGGCTGTACTACTCGTTGTATACGCCGCTGGTCTACCACACGTTCCTGAGCGAATTCTTCAGGTGAGCTGTAGAGAGTTACTATTGTGTGGCGCATGGATGCTGTTCTGGGGTACCTTGCCCTCCGGCCTGTGTGTGGTTGATGTGATCACGTGGCTGTATTACTCGTATACGCCGCTGGTCTACCACACGTTCCTGAGCGAATTCTTCAGGTGAGCTGTAGTCATTTCAGCAGTTGCTCTATTGTGTGGCGCAAGGATGCTCCTAGAGGTCCCTTGCCCTCCGGCCTGTGTGTGGTTGATGTGACCACATGGCTCTACTACTCATTGTACACGCCGCTGGTCTACCACACGTTCCTGAGCGAATTCTTCAGGTGAGCTGTAGAGTTTCTATTGTGTGGCGCATGGATGCCCTTGCCCTCCGGTCTGTGTGTGGTCGACGTGACCACATGGCTCTACTACTCGTTGTATACGCCGCTGGTCTACCACACGTTCCTGAGCGAATTCTTCAGGTGAGCTGTAGTCATTTCAGCAGTTGCTCTATTGTGTGGCGCAAGGATGCTCCTAGAGGTACCTTGCCCTCCGGCCTGTGTGTGGTCGACGTGACCACATGGCTCTACTACTCGTTGTATACGCCGCTGGTCTGCCACACGTTCCTGAGCGAATTTTTCAGGTGAGCTGTAGTCATTTCAGCAGTTGCTCTGTTGTGTGGCGCAACGATGCTCCTCTGGGATCTCTTGTCCTCCAGCCTGTGTGTGGTCGACGTGACCACATGGCTGTACTGCTCGTTGTATACGCCGCTGGTCTACCACACGTTTCTGAGCGAATTCTTCAGGTGAGCTGTAGTCATTTCAGCAGTTGCTCTGTTGTATGGCGCAAAGATGCACGTGGCTGTATTACTCTTTGTACATGCAGCTGGTCTACCACACGTTCCTGAGCGAATTCTTCAGGTGAGCTGTAGTGATTTCAGCAGTTACTCTATTGTGTGGTGCAAGGATGCTCCTCTGGGGTCCCTTGCCCTCCGGCCTGTGTGTGGTCGACGTGACCACATGGCTCTACTACTCGCTGTATACGCCGCTGGTGTATCACACGTTCCTGAGCGAATTCTTCAGGTGAGCTGTAGTCATTTCAGCAGTCACTCTTATTAATATCTTCCAATTTGTTTGACGCGGCTAATTATGTCTACCTACTTCATCAGCCTATAATGTATCAGTCCACTGATAGACACAGGCTTCTCCTATTACCTATGTGTATGCATTAGGAGGTGAATGCCCGTAATCGCCATGGCCAAGCGGGTTGACGATCGCAGTAGTGTGTCCACTGTCCACTGTGGTCATGTCAGGTCAGTACCAATTAATGGTCAGGAACACTTCAATCTCTTAGTCGACTCCTACGACACCCACGGGAAGAGTTGGGTTGGTGATAAATGTATTCTTACTGCTGTCACTACGCGACGAACTACGTTTACTGATTTAAAACTAAATCTTGACTACAAAATTTTTGCAACAATATTGTGTGTTTATTGCAAGTCAGATGTTTTATTTATACTCAAATGTGCGATAAAATGCTGTCGTTATGTTTCTTGTAATGACACGCGAAGAATATAATTGCGCGCGGGGCAGACGGGAGGTCAACAAGGACAACTCATACGTGCAAGACAATCGTTTTTAGCTTATTGTGCACGGCGGTAGGTCGGGCACACATACATACCTCGGTGTTAAAAGGGATTGCCGGTTTCGTATCTTATATTTGTTTGACTCGTCCAGACCTAAATATACGAGTACAACACCTAATAAATTAAATAACAATGTCAACAGCGTCAGGCATTAGGAAACTTGTTTTTCACGAGTTCCTGTGGATTAAATAAAATTATTATATTAAATATTTCTGATTTGAAACAGTAACACTACTATATCGTCGGTTGACAACCAAAACTCACTAAGTAACAAATAGAGATCGTATCTCAGTTCTGATTCAATACTGACATAAGAAGTTGCTAAGAGTAGTGACAGTTTTTATAGTGAGTTTTGCTTGTCAGCCGACGATATACTTAGTATAAATTACAAAATATAAAATGTCATATAAATAGGTACCAACGTCTTCGAATAGCCGAATCAGCCGCGAAAGCTGAGTACGTGGGTTCGATCCCCATCTCAGATTGTGCTAAACTAGATTTTTTCTTTGTTTTTGTTGTCATTTTGCTTCATCATTTTATCAAATCCTTCCATTATCTTAAAAATGTGTTTTATTTCAGCGTCTCCCAGCCAAGTATCATGTTCTCATACAAGGCGCAGATGGACGAACCGCTAGACGACGACCAGGTCTCATTGCCGCACCAGCAGAGCTTCAGTTCACTCAAAACTGACTCCGACTACATCTACCAGGTAATTGTAGACCTTAACGCTATGGCAATAGCAGCCTCACGAGGAAATTGCCGCGCGAGGCACCTCGTTTAGTGTTGACGTGCCTCCCCCGATTCAAAAGCAGTAAGCACTAATTACTGTGGTCATGCGACCAGGAGGGCTATCATGATCTCTTCAATGCGATTCAGTTTAGGTTCGGCTTGTCAGTTTATTCTATGGTACTGACACATTGCGATTTAGTTTAGGTCCTAAACTGTACAGGGTAAAAAATAACAAACCTTGTTTTCAGTTTCCGTTGTCTTGTCTACTTAGCTTGAAAATCACCAAGAAAAAATCACCAATTATCAGTATCACCATAGGGGAGGGAGGGGTCATCGGACAAATCAGGTGTAATTTCGAATCTGCTGAACTGCATTATAGCCAGTAAAAAAAATCTTTACTTTTTTATAAAACACTTTTTAACCAACCTCAAAAAAGGAGGAAGTTCTTTAAATAATACGTCTTAAAACTTCGCGAACATTTACCTCATAGTTGGCAAAAAAGTACGTAAATTCAAGTATTATTAAAAAAAATTACACGTCATATTGGCTATGGGTAGAGAAAATATTACCAAATATCACCATGGGAGATGGGGGGGCTCTGAAACAGAGCAAAATCGTATGACGTGATTAATGAACAAGCCCTGATCACTGAATCAGTCACCACACGCGGTGTTAGCCGCACGAGGCAGATGGTCATGCACGTGCCGCGTCCGAGACAAATGTACTATCGACAAAATTTTATCCTGATCCACTATACGATCTTGCCATAGTAACATTGAAATTCAAATTGTACGATAGTTGCTGCAATTTAAAGTTCAATATTACTATGACAATCTCCTATTGTGGGTCAGGATTCAATATTATCGATACTACGAGCACGGGCGAAGCACGTCGATCACATCATCACTTATACATATATGCGTATATGCCTCTCCTATTACTTATATGCGTATGGACGCATTAGGAGGAATTGCCCAATCGCCACGCTGGGCAAGTGGTTGGCGATCGCAGTAAAGTGGCTATTATGCTGTAGCTTGTAATCATGCAATCTTTAATAAATTAATGGTCAGCGAAACTTCAATCTATTAGTCAACTTTTACGAAGTGTTGGGGTAGTGACAAATGTATTCTTACTGCCGTCACACTGATTGAACTGACTCTGTAGGTGGTCCATTCAGTGTGGACCAGACTAATGAAGATCAATTATTTCTTTCGTTGCTTAGCTGACAATACCGCGTAAGTCCGTCCTATTGATAAAGTTCAAATTTCTAGCTAAAACGTTTGATAATTGAAATCTTATTTATATAACTTACTTGGTATTGCATGCTAAGCGGCTATTTATATAAATAATTAATTAAGAAGCCAATTTAATGTGATATTAATTACCGTTCCGTGATAATCTATAGAAAGTTACAATGCAAGACTACCTACTGTTAGATAGTTTTTATTGGTTTCGATAAAAGAGTTTAATGACATTCAAGCAAATACATTTCATTTCATTTTTAAGGCCTCTTTTTGTTCCTTTATTCTACTGACTATTTGATTTGATAAATTAGAAATATTACCTATAAGCATCAATATATGGGGTAAACCACCCTCTATTTCCTTTAACCTTTATTTGACTTCTATACAGGGCGTCCCACGGCGATGCCACATGGAGGGAAAGTACCTTAAATATTATAGATAGCGTATTTTGCTGAAAGAAGACTTTATTTTATTTTTTAAGACTTAGTAAAATTGCATTCAAAGTTTTTTGATTTTTTTTGAAAAAAAAAATGTATAGAAAAAAAATATCGCGACTTCTGAGAGAAAATACCTTAATTATTGGAAATGAACATCTTACTTAAAGAAGACATCATTTCAATTTAAAAAACAAGTTCCAACTTGTTTTCATTTTTTTTTCACTCACGCAAGCATGGTGAGTGTGCACCTATCTACACGAGCTATCTATACTGTGCAAGTACCAATTGTTACATGCATTTTATCGCCACTGTCTGAGGTGTATTGTTAGGGAGAATGTATATTATATGCAGTGTGACGTAAGCCTCGAGCATTTATCACTACACTACCCGGGTTGATTTAACGTACAGATGTACGGTCGCCCCCAAAAATATTTTAACGATTTTGATCCTTGTGCCATGGGCATAAGTTCTGAAATGTATACTAGGGTGGTCCTTATGTTTACAATTTTGTAGGGTGTTTGAGCCAATAAAGGCGCTCTTTGTCTTTGCCCTCCCTATTGCAATTTTCTATAGGACACCCTCTCATTTAATTATTTGACATGTAAAGCATGTTTAACACTATTTTCACATTTTTTAAAACAAATATCATACGAATTTTGTGAAAGGCAAAATTATTAATACATATTTTTTTTTATTATTTCCGTAGCGTAACCAAATTTTTGTTTAAAAAATGTGGATAAGTTGTCAAACGGGTCAAAATTCTTTTCGTTGTCTTATTTTGTGTCCCTAAAAAACGTGACGCAGTGGTGATCTTTGTATGAGATGATGTTTTGTTTTCAATTTCTGATGTATGGATTAAAATTTAGTGTGAAAAAGAAATACAAGTGCACCGGATTTTTTTAATATACTGAGTCGAAACAGCAACTAAAGGCGTGACTATGAAACAAGACAACGAAAATAATTTTGACCCAAACATGCTTTATATACGTATTTTAAGACGTACCGGTATATTTCCAGCAAAGCAACAGCGTATACGACAGCACCCTCTTCGAAGCGGGCGGCACAACACCCATGAACCCGGTGTATTCCTCACTGCAGAGCCCTGACTCCATCGCCTCAGCGCACTCGGAGCCCTTCCAGCCCACATAGCCGAGCCCGACAACCGTGCGGCACTCATCCAAAGATATTAGTGATTAGTTACTAGTTGCGGACGGCATTTTGGGGCTTTTGACTAACTTGGGATATGAAAAAAAGAGGAATGGATACCTGAAGTCTATTTGAATGAAAGGAAACATTCATTCATGACAATTACAAACGGATAATAATAAACAATCAAAAACAAAAAATGAACATTGTCACGAGAGCAATTCTAAAAAAATTACATTTGTAGCACGTCGAGACGAAACCAGATTCATATACACTTGGTAACAAAAAAGGAATGTTTCATACAAACATTTTAGGAAATGTGGTGAACTTTGCTCCGCTTCATTGACTCTAATTTTTAGCAATATCGAAGATGATCCAAATGTACAAACTTTTAAGCCGCGTTTTCACTTAGTGTTCTGAGCGAGCATTCTTTCGTTCTTGGGCAGATGAAAACAGAATTTCACATAGAAAAATGTTCGTTCGTCACCCCACGAACAAGGGAATGCTCGCTTTGAACACTAAGTGGAAACGCGGCTTTAGAGATTTGCTCACGAAATGGTGACAACTCAGCGTTAATGCTGGCGAGGATAGCGCTGGCCTTCCGTTGTGACAATTTGTCCGTTTTTGGGTTGTTAAAGGATAATTATTTTTTATAGACATTAATGACTCCAAAACATGAAGCAATAAAGTAACAATTTAATCAACGAAAATACTAAACAGAGACAAAAATTAACAGTCGTTAGGTACGGTTTACTGAGGCAAATGTAGCTACTTAAATATTTACAATTTCTGTTAATCTATTATTTAAAATCCAACTTTAGGAGCATTGAAAATTATCAGATT